>OAMR01000547.1:870628-885886 GCA_900205405.1 Echinochloa crus-galli | reverse complement strand
TAGATGTGTATAAGAGACAGATACCGACCCCTGTACCGCCAACTCCGGTCCTTCCTCACCTGCCCCGCCCTCGAAGTCAACCAGCGAACGGGCAGCTGGACGCGGACTGCGGCAACGACACCCCTCGAAGCCGCTCCAGGACAAGCACAGGGACGTCCACGACACTCACGGAAGCCGGGACTCGCCATAAATCCCCCGTCAGGGTCAAGGACGATGCACGCCCGACGCCATGCTCTCCGGTACATATCCCTGTAGCACGTCACGCTTGTACTTGTAAACCCTACCCCCACCTTTCTCTCCTTGACCTATAAAAGGAGGTAAGGGGAGAGATCAGAGGGACGGCCACACACGATATTGGTACTCGCCTCAATCATACTCGCTTTCAGGGACTTGGAGACTCCTCCTCCTCTCCCGCCGTGCTTGTAGCCCCCCTCTGCAAGCACTTCGGTGCATCCCAGGAGCGTACCACGCTTTGGGAGCCTGGAGTTCGAAGCGACCGGTGAGGGCCTCCTCATGCGACTCGCCTCCAGGCCACCCAACATGATGCTCGCTACCCCGACGCCGCCAACGCCGGCCCAGCTCAGGAGACGACGGGGACTGCGCGAGCTGCGGATCCGCGCGGAGCGGCACGTAGCTCCGCGTATCGTCCTCCCTGACTGGGACGCACACCTGCTGCTCCAGCCCGCCGCCACATTTCAGGGGGGCGGACCCCCGCCGGCGGCTCCTGCGGAGGGAGCGCGCTGGGAAAATGTGGTCGGGCCGGTGCAGCTCCCCCACGGGATGAACAACGCGACCGCAAGCTACTCCGCGGCAATCGACACCAACCCGAACGCGCACGAGGATTCGCCGGGTCACCAGCTGGGTTCGATCCGCGGCCTCAACATTTCCTCACCCAGCGGACCCCAGTCCGAGTCGGATGACGGAGAGAGTGCGCACGGGCAGGAGCCCCCGAACTTGGACTACTCCGGGTTGCGCGACAGCGAAGGCCTTATCTCCTTCCAGGCCATCGCGGACTTCTGCCTCACCTGCTCCGATGACTCCAGCGAGGTTGAATATGACCCCGCGCGGGAATGCTTCGTCCTCGACGGCGAAGTAGAGTCAGTGGGAGAGGATGAAGAGACGCGCGACGGGGCCGGACACGACGAACCGCCAGCGGCGCCCGCCGAGCCAGCGAGTGAAGCCGCACTCGCGCAGGCATAGCTTGCGCAGGTGCAAGAGCTGGAAGCCAAGCTCCAACAGGAGCGCCAACAGGTACAGGAGCTGCGTGCAGCCCTGGAAGCCCGGCAGCCTGTTAACACCAAAAATTAGCACCAGGAAGAGGCTGACATGTGGGCCGAATTTGGTGGAAAGATGCCATTCAGCTAAGGGAATTTCTCTGAAGCATTCGGCAAAGGCACTCGGCGGTCGGGAACGCGTCATCATTCGGCAGAGGCGTTATTCCGCAGGCGAAAAGAAGTAACATTCAAGAAGGCGTGATGACGTGGATCAATGCAAGGAAAAGGCCGGTTCGAACAAGAAACGCGATATGGACACGAAGATTCATCGTTTATTTTTGGAGGCAAGTATTGTAGTCGTGTCCGACTAGGAGTTGTATCAAGACCTGGGTATAAATACAAACCCATGCTATTGCCGATTGGAACCAAATATGCAGCATTCGGCAAATGGTCTCCAAATTGGGAAGGTCCTTTCAGAGTGGTTAGATGTGTGCCTGGAAATGCATATATTTTGAAGACATTATTGGGAGAAGAATTTGCTTCTGCTATAAATGGAAGATATTTGAAAAGGTATTATCCCAGTGTTGATGGAAATATATATTGATGATGTAGTGATCAAGTCATTGGATCATGAGTCCCATTTGGCTGACATAAGGAAAACTCTAGAATGCACAAGGAAGCATGGGCTTAAAATGAACCCGAACAAGGGTGCTTTTGGAGTTTCGGCTGGAGAGTTTCTGGGATTTTTGATACAATGGCAACGTCAGCAAGAAAAGGAGCGTTACCAAAGGCATAGACGTGAAGAGGAGAAGAGGAGATACGAGGAAGAAAGATATAGGGAGGAACAAGAAGAGTATGCTCGAGAGCAGGAACGTGCGCATTGGGGGTGTGCATTCTTCAGACACTGTTGGAACGAAGGTTTAAAGCTGCCTACAAAGAATAACTGTCCTGAGTGCAATAATGGGTATGTCGAACATAGGCAAAATGTTGCCAATCGCCGATCTGTCCATGAAAGAATTGGTAGGGTACATCTTAGTGATGATCGGCGTTTTGATGATCAACCAAGAAAGAGACATGCTGATTGCAGATGGATTGATCATGAGGAAGAAGATTGGTATTCGGCACCACAGGGAATCCGCCTGCTCGTACAACAAACCGGCCCCGTGCCAACATCGAGTCCTTTAGTCGAGTCGTCGAGTTCTTCGAGAGGAGTCATCGATCCGTCGACCTCCGTAAGTACCGGCAACCTTGTATCATGCTTAGTATCATGCGGTGGATTTAAGCTTTGATGCAAGTAGTCTTGTTACCATGCTTAGTATCATCCGGTGGATTTAAGTTGTGGTCTCAAGAAGGTTCCTCTGTTAGGTCATGAGCCATGCGGTGGGCTAAGATCTAGTATGGACCAAGTTATCTGCTCTGTTAGATTTCGGCAAGATCTAGCAGATTCATTAAGTTACCCCGTGTTGCTTAGTTTTTACTCTGTGCTTAATTCATGCAACACACCTTTGCCCAATCTAGATCGGCTAGAGTCGGCTTCGCTTTACAATGCGGTGGTTTATCCTCTCATAGCCGAAACCGAAACCGATCTAGGTTGCCACGCGTCGCGGGTTCGAGCTGGTCTGGAGACGACCCGGTGCTAATGTGTTTGAATGAAACACCTACAGAGTTCCTCAGGAGGTTTAGGGAAACTAAGAGTATGTGCTTTTCTCTGAACATACCTGATGACCAGCTGGCTGGTATGGCTGTAGCTGGCATGCTGCCTGCCATTCGGGAGAAGCTGTTCGGGATGGAGTTTGATGATTTGGGCCAGTTGTCGCACAGATTGGCCTTGATGAGTAACCAGGCATATGGTTTCAAGAAAGATGTCAGATTTGCTAAAAATAATGATGTAGCTGACATCTATAACCAATTCCTTGAAAGAGCAGATCAAGAAGATGAGTATGAAGATAGCGAGGAAATAGCTGCAGCAGAGATAGTGTGGAGCAAAGAACCAGTTACAATGACTCAAAGATGGATCAAACAGATGAAAGGAACATATGATTTTGATGTGACTAAGGCAGACAAATTGTTTGAGTTCCTGGTGAAAGAAGGCCGAATCAAATTGCCAGAGGGGCATTCTATGCTTCGGCCCGATGGAGTGAAAGATAAGAGGTACTGTGGGTTTCATGATAGAAATTCTCATTCCATTAATGAATGCAGAGTCTTTAGGATGAAGATTCAGAAAGCTATCCAGGAAGGACATTTGAAATTCGACAACAAAATGAAACTGGACAGTAACCCTTTCCCTCAGAATATGATCGGGTTCTCGGTTAATATGGTAAATGCTGTTCCATCTGGAGAAAAGGGAAGATTGAAAGTTTTAACCTCAAAGAAGGCAGGGCAGGATGGTTCAGTTGATCCTACTCGGCAGATCACAATGGAACAAATTCGCCGGAAAAATCTTCGGTTCCCGAATAGCCGATTTGAAGTGGGCGAATCCTTTAGACCTAGAGTTACTACACGTATTCTCCTCAACAAATGGCAGCGTCAGCAAGAAAAAGAGCGTTTTCAAAGGCGTGAATACGAGGAGGAGAAAAGAAGGCGCGAAGAAGAAAGGTTTGAGGAAGAACAAGAAGAGTATGCTCGAGAGCAGGAACGAGCGCATTGGGGGTGTGCATTCTTCAGACACTGTTGGAACGAAGGTTTAAAGCTGCCTACAAAGAATAACTGTCCTGAGTGCAATAATGGGTATGTCGAACATAGGCAAAATGTTGCCAATCGCCGATCTGTCCATGAAAGAATTGGTAGGGTGCATCTTAGTGATGATCGGCGTTTTGATGATCAACCAAGAAAGAGACATGCTGATTGCAGATGGATTGATCATGAGGAAGAAGACCGTGAGTATGTTTGGCAAAAAGGACAGTGGTGTCCACCTGGTTTAAGAAGGAGTCAGAAGAGAAGAGTTCAACGCCTGAGGAATCAAGAATTAAAGCAAGCAAGGCCTAGGATGAAATCGATATGGCTCCCAAAAGACAGGCCTGACGAACATAGTCATTCGGCTCCTACATGCATGGTATGTTTCTTGCCGAATGAATTCATGGCTCCAGCTAACCAAATTGTACAGGAAGAGGTATTGCCCGATATAGATGACGCCGAACAATTTGGGTTAATGGCACAATTGATGTTGAACAAACAAGCTGTTTTTGAGAAGCCAACCCAGAATCGGCACATGAAGCCACTGTACTTGAAGGGATATGTTAATGGCAAACCATTGACCAAGATGTTTGTCGATGGAGGAGCTGCTGTCAATGTAATGCCATATACCACATTCAGGAAGCTTGGTATGGGCCTTAGAGATTTGACACCAACGAGCATAATTCTAAATGATTTTGCTGGAAATCCTTCGGACACCAAGGGATGCGTACATGTTGATCTGATGATTGGGTCCAAGACTCTGCTTACGACTTTCTTTGTCATTGAGGGCAAAGGGGCATATAGCTTGCTGCTTGGAAGAGATTGGATTCATGCAAATTGTTGTATTCCATCTACTATGCATCAACAGCTTATTCAGTGGATAGATGATGAGGTGGAGATTGTCCAAGCAGATGATTCAATAAGCGTGGCAAATATGGAACCAGCTTTCTGGGAATATCAAGGCATAGATTGTTTCTCAGGCAAAGACTGGGGAGAAGGTCCTGTGGCACCAGCCAGCAGTGATCAACAGCCGATCGAAGCAGTCGGCTCTCATAGTAATTTTTGATGGAGAATCCAATTGATGGAACTGATGGAAAATTAGGACGTGGATTTGTGTCGGCCGATAAATTGGAAGAAGTGGACATTGGAGATGGTGACAAGCCAAGGCCGACATTTATCAGTGCTAACTTGGATTCGGTTTTCAAAGAAAAGTTGGTAACATTGTTAAAAGAATACAAGGACTGCTTTGCTTGGGATTATTCGGAGATGCCTGGTCTAGACCGTTCTATTGTTGAGCATCGGTTGCCAATCAAACCTGGTTACAGGCCTTACAAGCAATCACCCCGAAAAATCTACAAGGAAGAAGTGTTGGCCGATGTGAAAAAGGAGATTGAAAGATTACTAGATGCAAATTTCATTCGGCCATGTAAATACGCGGATTGGATCTCTAATATCGTTCCTGTTTATAAGAAAAATGGAAAGATGAGGGTTTGCATAGACTTTAGAGACTTAAACAGGGCTACACCCATGGATGGATATCCAATGCCTGTTGCTGATTCATTGGTTGATGCTGCTGCTGGATACAAAGTGCTCAGTTTCATGGATGGTAATGCAGGATACAATCAGATTTTTATGGCATTGGAAGATATAGTAAAGACAGCTTTCAGGTGTCCTGGACACATAGGGTTGTTTGAGTGGGTTGTCATGACCTTTGGATTGAAAAATGCCGGTGCAACTTATCAAAGGGCTATGAATTATATTTTTCATGAGTTGATCGGCAAGATTGTGGAAATATATATTGATGATGTGGTGATCAAGTCATTGGATCATGAGTCTCATTTGGCCGACATAAGGAAAACTCTAGAATGCACCAGGAAGCATGGGCTTAAAATGAACCCGAACAAGTGTGCTTTTGGAGTTTCGGCTGGAGAGTTTCTGGGATTTTTGATACATGAAGGAGGAATAGGAGTTGGTAAGAAAAGCATGAAGGCTATTGATGAAATTGTTCCTCCAACTAATCTTAAAGAGTTACAGTCACTGCTTGGCAAGATAAATTTTGTGAGGAGATTCATATCAAACTTGTCACAAAAGGTGTTGCCCTTTTCCTCGTTATTGAAAATAAAAAAGGATCAAAAGTTTGTATGGGGTGACGAACAACAAAAGGCTTTTAATGAAATAAAAGAGTACATGAAGAAGCCACCAGTATTGGTGCCTCCACAACTGAACAAGCCTTTCAAGTTGTACGTGGCGGCCGATGCCCAAACTATTGGATCGGCCCTCATTCAAGAATTTGAAGGGAAGGAAAGAGTAGTTGCATACCTTAGCAGAAAGTTACTAGACCCGGAGACAAGGTATTCGGCTATAGAAAAGCTTTGCTTATGTGTTTACTACTCCTGTACAAAATTTCGGCACTACTTACTACATACCGAATGCATTGTGTATTCAAAATTTGATGTGATAAAACACATGTTGTCTATGCCAATTTTGAACGGAAGGATTGGCAAATGGATTTTAGCTTTGTCTGAGTTTGAATTAAGATTTGAATCGGCAAAGGCTGTTAAGGGACAGATTATTGCCGATTTCATTACTGAACATCATGATACATCAATAACTTTGCTTAACATTGTTCCTTGGGTGTTATTCTTCGATGGATCTTCATGCAACAAAGGTGGTGGAGCAGGTATCTTATTAATTTCACCCAAAGGAGAAACATTTGAGTTTGCTGTTCCCATTCAATCTGCTGTTACTAACAATCAAGCTGAGTATGAGGCATTGCTCAAAGGGCTCCAATATTTGAAAGAAGCAAAGGCCATTGCGGTTGAAATTTTTGGAGATTCAGAATTGGTCATAAAACAATTGAATGGTGAATATGAATGCAAAAGTGATATCTTGAGGAATTACTATGAAGAATGCAAAGAAATATTGAAGAGCTTTCGGTCAGTAATTCTACAACACATTCCTAGAGGGGATAATGGAGAAGCAAATAGATTGGCCCAAAGTGCATCAGGTTATAAAGAGCTTCGAGAAATTATCAAGCCATGGTCATTCAGAGGATGGGGAATAGATTTGATTGGCCAAATAAATCCTCCATCGAGCAAGGGGCATAAGTTTGTACTTTTAGCAACAGATTATTTTACCAAGTGGGTTGAGGCGATTCCATTGAGAAAGGTGGCATCAGAAAATATGATTGAATTTGTCAAAGAGCACATCATTTACAGATTTGGAATTCCTCAGACAATTACCACAGATCAAGGGTCTCAATTTACATCTTCAGAGTTCAGAGATTTTGCTGAAAGTATGGGGATAAAATTACTGAATTCTTCTCCTTATTATGCTCAAGCTAATGGTCAGGCAGAGGCTTCTAACAAGATTATGATTAAAATTATACAAAAGAAGATTGATCAGAAGCCAAGAAGGTGGCATTCGGTACTCAGTGAAGCATTATGGGCTTACCGAATGGCCCCTCATGGGGCAACAAAAACGTCTCCTTATGAATTAGTGTTTGGTGTATGGGCATCATGCCATTTTGCCATGGGAATTACAAACAGAGTCAAGGAGAATACAGTTGCAGAAAGATTTGGGTTCTAAAGATTACAGTGACTTAATGATGGACGAATTGGAAGATTTGCATATGATTCGTCTCAAAGCGTTGGAAAATATTGAGAAAAATAAAATGCGCGTTGCCAAATATTACGACAAGAAGGTGAAGGTTAAGCAATTTACAAGGTGATTTAGTTTGGAAAGCGATATTGCCGATTGGAACCAAATATGCAGCATTCGGCAAATGGTCTCCAAATTGGGAAGGTCCTTTCAGAGTGGTTAGATGCGTGCCTGGAAATGCATATATTTTGAAGACATTATTGGGAGAAGAATTTGCTTCTGCTATAAATGGAAGATATTTGAAGAAGTATTATCCCAGTATTGAGATTGATCGGTGATTGATGTATTAAATTGCCAAACAGCCGATATTCGGGAAGAAATCGTCTTTAGGGGGAAATTAACAGAAACATTGGAGGAAAAGAAAAAATGGCCAGTACCGAATGTATTGCCCTTAGCACAAAATATATCACGTCAGGGGTTCATGCAAGGTCACAGAAAATAAGTTTTATTGCCAGAGTCCCATAAACCCCTAGTACAAACTACTGAAAGAGCTTATTCAGAACAGACTGGGGATGAATGGAATCGGCAATAGCAGCACCATGGCCATCAAGATGATCGATGGAGGCGTCGATGTCATCGATCTCTTCTGGGTTGCCGTTGGCGAAACCTACCGGCATTCTGGAGTAGTCAGTGCCGGTGTGCGTCGACATGGCGACAAGGCCCGTAGCGACGCCCAGGCGAACGCCATGGGAAGCCACCTCGTCGACGCGGCCCGCCACCGCGCCAAGGCGTGCCTCGGGTGTGTCCCCTTGGGCGTTCACCTTGTCCGCCAGCCCTTCCACCAGCGCCTTCAGGCGGTCGAGTTCGGCATCACGCGCTGCAAGGTTACAGGGGGATAATAGATTGATATCATTTAGGGAACGAGGTTAAAATTGGGCAGATTGCAGGACTCACCATCGATGACCTCGAGCAGCTGCTTGCGCTCGTGCTGCCATTCAAGGTCAGCAATCCCGGCTTGCTTGGAGATGACCTCCAACTCGCGGCGGGTGTCGTCACGCTCCGCTTTGAATCGGCGAGCATCGCCGTCCGTATAGCGGAAATCGTCCGACGAGGAGGTCCGATTGGACGAACTCGAAGAACTGGGAACCGCAGGAACAGCGACTGGGGCCGCAACTGGCGCACCAGTACCGGCAATCCATTGGATTACCCTGAAGGTACAAAGAAGTTCGTCAAGAAGGGGGCAAATCTTGAACAGAACAGAAAGAAGCAAGCGGCCAATCACCTGCGGCGAGCGCCGGCGCGGCTTCCTTCGGCTTCATCGGCGGCCGGGCGTCTCCTGTTGTTGTCGGCCATTGGAAGCTCCTCGGAGTTACTGTGGATGGGGAAAAGAATGACTTGGGCCGGCAAGGACTTGGAAGACGGAGAACTTGATGAAGACTATGGGCTACCTGGGTGTTTATTTATAACCCGCGGAGGAGATCGTGGTCGGAGATCGTGGCGCGCATCCCAAAATTTCGGAAGGTGGAAAGCCCCACGAACCGAGCAGTTGCCGTGTCGTTTGGGATTCATGCCGAATCGGGTTCGTTTCCGCTGAATTGGATTCGGCTGTGTTGTGTTAGGTCGTTTTTCGGGTCTGACACTGTTACGATTAAGCTTTGCCGAATGTGTTGTTCACAGTAAAGCAAGGAAGAAAGCAAAAATTGGTGAGACTACAAAGTTGGTAAGGCATTCGGCTGATTAAATGTTCTATACAATTACACACCCAGATACTTGGAGATTACATCTTTGGCACCAGATATCATTCTGTTAATGGTCTCCAAAAGATTTTTGTCGGCTTCTTGGGTTTTGGCCAGAGCAGCAAGCTTCGCCTTGAGTTGCTTTTCTTCGTTCAGAGCTGTTGAAGCTTCTTTTCGCATCTTCTCTGTTAATTTGGGAAGCTCGGCTATCCTCTTCTCATCAGCTTCAATTTCGGCCGATAGATCTCTCAATTCGGCCTCGAGTACAGCTCTTCTGACCTTCTTCATTTCAAGTTCAGATTCCAGTTTGATCAGTAACTCCTTGCTGTTCTGAGCTTGAGTATGCAGGTCTTTTACAGACTGCTTGGCCAAAATCCTCCTTTGTTCCAAGGCTGGTCGAGCAGATTGGTTCTTCAGAGCTTGCTTCACTGCGACAAAATGATCATCCAACCTGGAAATTGGATCTAAAGAAGGCTTGATGTTGGCAGGAAGATCTTGATCAAATGATTCGAGCAAGTCTCTTAAAAGATCATCATTGGTAACTTGATCTCGGATGTCCTTATGCAGAAAAGAAAGGATTTCTTTCAGTTTTGTTTGGTTCTCCTCTGATAAGGCTTGACCGGAAGAAGTTTCTTCTCCTTGTTCGGCAATCAAGTCATCCATAGCAAATGAATAGTTAGATGAAGAAGTGGTTTTTTCCTGAAAGAAGATATTGCCGAATTAGTGATCATCCATTGAATAAGAAACTGGGGAGACTGGGTAATTATCTCTACCTCATTCCTGATCTCTTGGATGGAGAGAGAGGGCAGTTCAAACTCAGGCAAGTATTCTTGTATGTCATGCTGAGGAGAGCTTGGAAGATTTTTTGGTGAAGAAGAGGCTTCTGGCTGAGGAACACCGGGTGAAGCTGAAGCTGGTTCTTGATGAGAAGGAGAGATCTCCACGATTGGGTCCAGTGAGACTTGCTCTGAGGATGAAAAGGATTAATGCCGATGGAGAGGAACTTTAAAAACAAAATAGTGAAGAATTTTTACCAATCACTGAAGCATCGGCAGGTTCTGTGCTAATGGCCAATTGTTGTGATTTGGCCTGGAATTATAAAAGATTAGGAGTGAGCGGAATAGAATTAACATTTTACTCGAGGAAGGAGATATCTGACCTGAGCAATTCTTTTGCTGCTTGTTCTTTTCTTCTTCATAGCCGAGGGGGCAGTTAGAGAAGATGTTTTCCTCTTGGCAGCAGATGGTGCAGCAAGGGTTGGATCCAGACTGGCAGGCCTGGACATTAGTTGAGCCAAGGTGGGAGATTGGTGCCCCAAAGCAGATATTGGGCCTGCAGCTTTGTACAAGATTGCTCTGGCAAGAGGGGCAGGTATTGTGTCCTGCAGAATAACAGAATCAAAAGTCGATGAAAGAGGATGTTAGTAGAAAAACAGATGGATTATAAGCATATTCACCTCTGAATTCGGCTGATAGTCAGGCATCAAATCGAGGCAGAGAGAGTGGACTGGCACATTGAAGATATGATCATGAAGTTCTTGCCACCAAAGAATAAAAGAAGGATGAGCAAGTGCTGTTGGCACAAAAGGTTCAATCTGATAAATGGATGCACAGCATTTATAATAAAAAATTCTTCTTGTTTCTGTGGAATCTTTGGTGATCTGCCTAGGCTTGAGAAGTTCATGGAGAAATAATCTTGGGGGCACTTGGCCACACCCTAGTTGCCTGGCAACTATATTCGGCTGGTAATATTCATATGAACTTTGAACCAGCCTTCCTCCACAAAATTCGGCTGGTAAGATGCAAGGCCGAATGAAAGTGTTAAAAATTGCTGAGGACTCTGCATCTATGCATCCGGTCTCGAAGCTGAATTCACAAGGGAGAGTGAGATTGTCATTGTCCATGTATGGGAACCATAGGGGGTTGGCAAAGCCTTTGAAGAAAAGTTCAAACAGTTCTCCAATGCTCTTGTTGATAGCAATAGTGGAGATTGCTTCCCCATAAGTTTGACAGCCTTTGGTGCTCTGGGCTTCTGCTTCCTGGTAATTGACCGAAGGGAAATGTCGGCTGTTGAGGTCAATGGAGACAATTCGGTGCATGTACAATTGCAGCCACATCTGGATGAACCACCAAGGACCATTGACACAGGAAATTTTCTTGTTGGTGTGCATCTGGCAAATAGTCTGATGAAGCATGTGATAGACACTTCCGAGGAGATATTTCCCAAGAGGGATAGGTGTGCCTGCAGCCAGGTCTTGGCCATTATTATGTGATTCAGAGTTGGCTCATTGGCTTTACCACAGAAGACGAATCTGCACAGCCACATATTCAGGAAGGCCCTGTATTCAACGTCGGTCAGAGGACCATCATGCACATAGGACTGGATGTATCTCTTGTAGCCGACTCCAGTCTTCACCCCTGTTTGCTTGGAAGAACCCCTGTACTTGTATGGATGTATTGTCCCTGTGATGTTCAGGCCGGTTATCATGTAAACATTGGCCAGAGTTGGAGTCATTGGTCCATGACCAAAGAGAAAGGCATTCATGCCGTTGGACCAGAAGTGGCAAGCTGCAATCAAGAGATTTTCATTCTTGGGTGTTTCAGCTAGAGATAACTCCAAGCAGTGAGAAATACGAAGACTATCCCAATTCTGTGTCTGGGGGTTTTTATCTTCAAGAATCCTTTTATACCAGTTTCTCCAGCCGGCGATTGGGGCAGAGGCCAGTTCTTGAATGCATCTTGCCAATCGTGGGGTCTCGTCAGAGAAGTCTTGAAGGGGATCCTCTGAGACTCGGCCGCGATAATTCCAGAAGGATCTGGATTCCCTGAGGGGCCGAGGAAGTAAGATGCAGATTGTTCTTCGATGGGGGTCAAGATTTCGGTGGCCAGAGCCTATCAAAGGCAGAAGAAGAGCAAATCGGGGATTCAAAATGCGGCTCGAAAAGAATAATGCCGAATGTGCTTGAGGGATTGAAGCTTACCTGAAGAGCAAGATCTTGGTTCGCCATTTGAAGATTGGGGCTCAAAAGATGCAACGAACTAGGGTTTGAATTTGGAAGACGCACTCTGAAGATTCGGAAGCGGAAAGCGAATGTCGAACAGATTCAGCTTGGAAGTGTTGGGGATTCCTGGTCAATTCCGAGATAAAAGTATCCTTTATCCCGAAATTGAAGGGGCATGTGTTAACACCAAAAATTAGCACCAGGAAGAGGCTGACATGTGGGCCGAATTTGGTGGAAAGATGCCATTCGGCTAAAGGGCTTTCTCTGAAGCATTCGGCAAAGACGCTCTGCGGTCGGGAACGCGTCGCCATTCGGCTAAGGAGTTTTCTCTGAAGCATTCGGCAAAGGCACTCTGCGGTCGGGAACGCGTCATCATTCGGCAGAGGCGTTATTCCGCAGGCAAAAAGAAGTAACATTCAAGAAGGCGTGATGACGTGGATCAATGCAAGGAAAAGGCCGGTTCGAACAAGAAACGCGATATGGACACGAAGATTCATCGTTTATTTTTGGAGGCAAGTATTGTAGTCGTGTCCGACTAGGAGTTGTATCAAGACCTGGGTATAAATACAAACCCATGCTATTGCCGATTGGAACCAAATATGCAGCATTCGGCAAATGGTCTCCAAATTGGGAAGGTCCTTTCAGAGTGGTTAGATGCGTGCCTGGAAATGCATATATTTTGAAGACATTATTGGGAGAAGAATTTGATTCTGCTATAAATGGAAGATATTTGAAAAGGTATTATCACAGTGTTGAAATCGATCGGTGATTGATATATTAAATTGCCAAACAGCCGATATTCGGGAAGAAGTCGTCTTTAGAAGGAAATTGACAGAGACATTGGAGGAAAAGAAAAATGGCCAGTACTGAATGTATTGCCCTTAGCACAAAAATATACTACATCAGATGTTCATGCAAGATCACAAAAGATAAGTTTTATTGCCGAAATTCCATAAATCCCTAGTACAAACTACTGGAAGAGCCTGTTCAAAACAGACTGGGGATGAATGGAAGCGGCAATGGCAGCACCATGGCCATCAAGACGATCAATGGAGGCGTCAATGTCATCGATGTCTTCTGGGTTGCTGTTGGCGAAACCAACCGGCATCCTGGAATAGTCAGTGCCGGTGTGCGTCGACATGGCGACGAGACCCGTAGCGACGCCCAGGCGAACACCATGGGAGGCCACCTCGTCGACGCGGCCTGCCACCGCGCCAAGGCGAGCCTCGGGTATGTCTCCTTGGGCGTTCACTTTGTTCGCCAGCTCATCCACCAGCGCCTTCAGCAGATTGAGCTCGTCATCGCGTTCTGCAAGATTACAAAATGGAGGTAGATCAATAACGACTAGAGATGGGATTAGGATTGAACAAGTTACGAAAATTACCGTCGATGACTTCAAGCAGTTGCTTGCGCTCGGCCTGCCATTCGAGGTCCGCAATCCCGGCTTGCTTGGAGATGACCTCCAGTTCGCGACGAGAGTCGTCGCGCTCCGCCTTGAATCGGCGAGCATCGCAGTCTGAGTAGCGGAAGTCGTCCGATGAGAGAGTCCGATTGGACGAACTCGAAGAGCTGGACGCCGCAGGAGCAGCGGCTGGAGCCGCAACTGGCGCACCAGCAGCGACAATCCATTGGATTACCCTGAAAAAACAAAGAGATTCGTCAAGGAGAGGGCAAATCTCGAGAAGAACAGAGCGAGAGCTGGAGGCGGCAAGTGGGATAAGGAGCAATCCATCCACACCCCACCCAGGGGCGCATGGACGCCTCACCGTCCAACGAATGACGGAAGGGCGCTCGTGACCGGCGATGGCGAAACGAGGAGGTCCGCGAAGGACCGACTTGTGGACACATGGGGCGCCGTCGACGATGGCGATGCGCGCAACGTCCTGAACAAGAAGAGGCAGGACGCGGCGCCTCCCCGCAGCAGGAACCCCCGACGGGGAGGTCCCTATGACAGCAAGGAGGACAGAAGCCCGACGCCGGAACCCCCGGGAACCCCGGTGTTCAGCCGGAAGATCCGTTCGGCCGCCATCACGCCGCGTTTTCGCCAGCCAACCACCATCACCAAGTATTCGGGTGAGACGAAACCCGAGACGTGGCTCAACGACTATGCCATGATCATCCGCAACCTTCCGCTTCATCTCGCGGACTCGGCGCGGACGTGGCTCGAACATCTACCCGCGAACCAAATCCAAGACTGGGACGACCTGGTCAAGATGTTCGTAGGTAACTTCCAGGGCACATACGTACGCCCTGGAAACTCCTGGGACCTGCGCGGGTGCCGGCAGGCGGCCGGCGAACCGCTGAGGGACTTCATCCGCCGTTTCTCCAAACGCTGCACCGAGCTCCCGAGCGTGGGTGACTCCGAAATCATCCACGCCTTCCTCGAAGGCACGACCTGTCGAGAGCTGGTGCGCGAGCTGGGGCGAAACCATCCCACCAGTGTCAACGCTCTGTTCGATATCGCCACCAACTTCGCCTCTGGAGAGGAGGCTGTCGGGGCGATCTTCGACGGCAAGACCAAGGGGAAGCGCGCGGAGGAGCTGCCCGCGGAGGGCAGCAAACCCAAGGCCAAGACGAAGAAGCAGAAACGGGGCAGTAAAGGCAAAGGGCCCCGGCAAGCCGCGCAGCAGCAGCGGCAGGGCGAAGACTCTGACGACGCCCTCGTGGTCGAGCGAGGCCGCAAAGGCCCTCGGGGCCCCCCTCAGGGGGGAGGCCTGTTCGACGAGATGCTGAAGAAGCCATGCCCGTACCACAAGGGCCCTGTCACCCACACCCTCGAACAGTGTGGGATGATCAAGGGCTACTTAAGGCGCACCTCCGCGAAGGAGGATGGCACGAAGAAGGATACGGGCAATGGCGGCAACGACGAGTTCCCCCATGTGGAGAATGTATTCTTCATCGTAGGGGGGCCCACAGTGAACGCGACGTCCCGGGAGCAAAGACGTGAACGCCGAGAGGTCTTCTCCGTTCACCCCGCAACGCCAGCTTACCTCGCCTGGTCGGAAGAGACCATCTCTTTCGGCCGCGAGGACCA
>OAMR01000547.1:823279-861873 GCA_900205405.1 Echinochloa crus-galli | reverse complement strand
CTTTTCAACCGCCCAAGATAAGGAGATTGCTATAAGCCCCATAGGTAAAATGGTGAATTAATACTTTGCTGGTGATTCAAGTATTTTTGAGTGCTAGTTGTTTATAAAGTTACCTGCAAGAGAAATGACATTGTAGCAACTCCTGATCCACCGAGCCTAAGTTTTTATCTTTGCTCGAGGACGAGCAAAGAGCTAAGCTTGGGGGAGCTTGTTGGCGGTCGTTACAACCCAACTTCGACCACCAATACTCGGGAATAAAAGAGGCTTTATGTAACATTCCATGTACTTAGGTTTTAGTTCTAATAAAGTTCCACGAGTTTTGGTGAGTGTTGCTTATGCAGGTACAATATCTACAAATACGTGCTATAGGGGTCGGAAATGACCAATTCGGCCGAACGACACGTTCGGCCGGTTACCCCCCTTAGCCGTACAGGCCAGCGGGAGCCGTCCACGTCAACCAAACGACAACACACGACACGTGGACGACCGCCAACACATCCCGGAGCACCGACACGTCATCCTGGGCCGAATCAATTCAAACCCAAGCACCAGAGGCCAGCCCAAGGGGTCCAGGTGCATGGGGGGCGCCCCCAATGCACCAACCGCCTCCAGGAGTGCATCCATGCCGTCCAGAGCCAAGGCGGTGGATCCAGGGGTTCGGCCGAACTGACCTGTTCGGCCGAACCCGGTCTCTTCGACCGAATGAACAGGGAATATCCCCTGGATCCCTTGGTGGTTACTCCACTCCAAACCGCCTTAGGACACCTATATAAGCAGTGGCATACACCTTGTATCAAACACAACACAAGAGACGAAGAAGAGTAGGCATCGCTAGGTTCTGCCACTCAGTAGAAATATGGGCGTGGAGGACGAACAGAGTGCGACTAGCGGGCTCGCAAGCAAGCGAAAGGCAGAGGCGAGAGCTGGTGCGAGGAATGGCGAAGGTAAGAAATCCCCTTCCTCCCCTGCTTTCCTTTTATAAGGGAGCGGGCTCGTCCCTTCCGTGACACGCCAGCCCACTGGCAACGGGCCAAACCCACACGGGCTCGTCCCTGCCGCGACACGCCAACCCACTGGCAACGGGCCGAACCCACGCGTGGCACGTCGCTGACAACCGGGGACCCCCCTCCCCTTTTTTCCGCGGAGCGGCACGCGTGGGCGGCGGCATTTACTGCGGCACGGCAAAACGAAACGACGCAACAAGCGGAGCCTGACCGCCCGTCGCCTCGCCTCTCCCCGGCGCACGCCAACTCCGCCTAAAAAGGCGCGCCCACTACGTCCATCTCGCCCACTCCGCGCCACGTCAGCCACGACCATGCCCGCCAGCGGTCGTGCAAGACAACGACCCCCCCTCCGCCTCGAGGCGCAGGGTGCTACTGATCAGGGGCTCGAAACCCGGGCCTCGAAAAGGTTCGACGGGCGCCCCAGATTAAGCGATGCGAAGGCTGCCGGTCACGCTCGACCAACCCTCGAGCCCGCTGCTCGAGGGCGACCTGCACCTTCCGCAAGGCCCTACTGATCAGGAGTACGAAGCTTGGCCCTCGAAAGGGTTCGAACAGGCGCTCCAGATCAACGGAGTCAGGGACGATTTGGGCGTGCCCACGAAAGGCCGAATCACCGACAGCCCGGAAGGCCCGGCCAGGCAGCTCGGCCTGTCACAGCCTATCGCGGCCCAAGAACGGCCGTCCGAGCTCGCCTGTCGGGGGGACCCAAGTCGCTATCCCTGTCTCCGCCTCGCTCGAGGGCCGCGCACCCTCAAGCAGGCACGACGCAAACCCCGCCTCGCTTGAGGGTCGCGCACTCCCTCGAGTGGGCGAGCCGACTCCGCCTCGCTCGAGGCCAACTCTCTACTCAACGCGGCGCACTCTTTGTGTTCAAGGCCGGACAGAGGCAGCTAGTGGGGGGATCCCAACGAGGGAGAGCTTTCGCGCCCTCGGTCCCTGCCAAAGGGACCGAGCCCCACCTAGCAAACCTTTGCAAGCGCTACATGGACGTGTCTCCGGACCACGAGTCGACCCCTAGCGAAATGGGCACGAACGTCCACTTGAACTACCCGCTAACAGCTCACCGAGGCATCCGTGTACGCTGCCCGATTCGAGGGTTGCACCGAATGACCTCACCCCTCTCCCCCGCGAAGGGGAAGCGAGGGTCGCAACTCAAAGACAAGAAGCCCCTCCGATCGCCTCCGCGTGGGCCAGGAGCTCGGGGGCTCCTTGCAGCATCTCCTCCTCCTCTTATGCGCGAAAAACATCAAAGCCGTGCAGGGTCCGCCCCCAGAATTCCGTATAACTCGGTCTCGCCCCCACCACATCGAAAGGGGAACGACTGGCACAACCCTCGAAAGTCAAAGCCCTTGCACGAGTGAATTCACTCCTCCAAGGGCTCGGGGGCTACACCCGCGGGTGCGCTCGCGCGCCCCCAAGGAAGAACATGCATAATCAAAAAGGAGTGATCCCCGCAAAATGCAGAAGCCGGGGCTCGCCATAAATCCCCCGCCAGGATCAAGGACGATGCACGCCCGACGCCATGCTCTCCAGTACATATCCCTGTAGCACGTCATGCTTGTACTTGTAAACCCTACCCCCACCTTTCTCTCCTTGACCTATAAAAGGAGGTAAGGGGGACGGCCACACACGATATTGGCACTCGCCTCAATCATACTCGCTTTCAGGGACTTGGAGACTCCTCCTCTCCCGCCGTGCTTATAGCCCCCCTCTGCAAGCACTCCGGTGCAAGATAGTACAGCGCTCCGAGCGCACCCTGCTGGACGTACGACCTCACGGTCGGAACCAGGATAATCGCTCGTCTCATCGTGCTAGCTCTTTCATCAACCGTCAAGGGACGGGACACAGCGCATTCTGTTAGGCGCTGGGGATTGGTCGACCGATCTCAGCACCGACAAAAACCAATACACCAGACATCACAAGAAACCCATTGGGATGGGTTTTGGTGTTTCCAAGACGTTCAACTCATGTTTCACTTGAGAACAAAATTAAGAGCTAAATAAGATATTTATTTTTATATTTACAAAAAATCATGCATTTGAGAACAATGGGTTGGGATTATCCTAAGGGCAGTCCCAACCCTCTAGGCTATATAGTTTCTATCATTTAATAGACTGCCGCGTCAACATTTTGGTGATATAAGAAAGGAGTTAGAGCAGATATAAAAGTTGCTATTATGCTGGATTTGCCGTTTTTACTAGTGAGATGGTAGAGAGAAGCAAAATGGATGAGAGCTTTATCAACGCATGTAGTGCCAACGCTCCTAGGCAAAGCGCTGAATCATGACTCTCTCTCTCTCATACTAATATTGATAGTTATCCGTATTTGGGTTGAGTTGTTTGTTTGAGCTTTTGGACAATTGTTTTCAGCATAAAAGTTAGACAAACAACAAACTTCTCACCCAACTTTTAAAAACTAAATGATCCTAATAACTGAGTTTATATAAAAATATGAAAAGCACAACTTTCTGAGATTTTCATAGCTTTATGAGCCCATAAAGCTTAGAAGAATCGTCAAAAAGCTATTATTTGCATTTCAGAACCAAAATCCATCATTAACATTTCAAAAGAGTTTCAAAAGTCAAACAAACTGATCCAAAAATACTAAAATATCACAGATTGTAATTTTAAAGAGGCAAGTTATGAGATTATTTTCCTATATATTCACTATAATATGTTGTATTATTGATGTGACACCTCTGATAGACAAGTGTTTGGCTTTGTTATCGACCCTATTGAGGAGGAAAGAGATAGAAATTGTTGTATGAAGGCAAATAAAGTTTACTTGGGCACCACATATAGACACTACCAAAGGCATGCTAATAGAGCAACTCATTGGTGAGCGGTTTCTAAACTTGTCATGCAGCCATTTAGATCCCTAACTCTCAAAATGCAGTTATTGATTCTAAAACTTGTTGAGGTGTGTCGTCTAGGTCCATAATCTTTAAAAATTCATTTTCAAGTTCTCAAAGTTATCCCCCAACATATCATCAGGGTCGTCCCAAACTCTCATAACATGGTGGGAAATAGTGAGATATAGTTGCAAGAATAAGGAGTCTTTATTTTCTCACGTGTTTGGATTACACCCCTAACGAATTTACAAAAGAATATTTTAAAAAATTATATACCTAGATGACACCCTGTATACTTTAAAAATGTGTTCCTTAATTCTCTCTCCCCCGCGCGCGCCAGGCCCCGGCCGCGCGACAAGTCCCTCATAAATTTCACGATGGCGGAACAGGGAGAGCATTTGTTGCTTTGTACTGGCTGGAAGAATATAGCACTGCCGACTGTGCATGGACCATGTGACCTCGCTCGCCCCTTCGTCCGTCAGCAAGTAGCCAAGTACCCTTCAAGAATCCTTCTTCTCTGGTAATCAAGTTTTTCTTTACTCAGTCTCAGAGCTGTCGTACAGCATGCTACACATATATATATGAGCTAATATATAACCGGCGAATTTTTTTTAATAAAGAAACTGAGCGATCAAGTCTGAAGTATCTCATTTTTCTTAGATAATGGAAATATTTCCGGCCTCTGCAATAAATACACACAGCCAAAATCTTACAAAGTCTTCAGCTGAGAGAAAAAAGAGAAAGAATACATAGGAAGAGAAAATAATCATAAGCAATGTCTAATATTAATATTGACTATCCATCCATTCTTCGAGAAAATATCCAAAGCTTCTATTGTTTGGCTCATCGAATAGACGGTCTCCCTTGTGTCTTCATGCCGTATTGTTAAATCACAGCCAATATATTTTCTGAAAAGGTAGCTTTCAAAGCTCAGAGTTGAGACTATTAGCTCGGGTTCATTGTGTATGTAGGTTGTGTGTTTGAGCATAGTATCGTCGCAGCTGTGTGCAGCTGTTATTGCGTGTGGTAGTGGCCGGGAGCTCAGCAGTGGATCGGATCGAGCATCAAAAGCAGTTGCGGCTGTTCCACGTGAAGGGAGGGTCGTTGGATCATCATCATCGCATCAGCAGGCGGCGTCGCAGGACTATTACACGTGCAACGCTCTAGCTCTCCGGCACTGTGGCCAGCCGCCAGGACGACCAGATGGTTGGAGGCAGTACAGCATTTGACGGTGTTACCAGAAAATTAACTGCCGGGGCAGTCCGAGGCCACGCCGCGTGCATTATTACATCAACTTGACAGTGGTGATAACGAACTGACACAGAGGAAGATCGAGTACATTATTCGTAACAACGACTATTGGGTTTACAGTGCCGGCCGTACGTTGAATACAAACTAACGCGCTTAATTACTACGTTGTTTTAGCCAAACAACTTAGATTACATTATTATCGACATCATATAGTACTACTACACACACAATAATATTGGCACGTACTACATTATAACGATGCATTAAGGACGCTTGTGGAGCTAGGCCATGCTGTCTCGATCTCTCTGCTCGTCCAGGATGCTGGCCGTGCACCGCCCAAGACGTACGTCCTGCCCATATATGCTGGATCCGATCCGGCCGGTAGTACGTGTATTGATCACATGTCCTTGGCGAGGTCCGGGAGCTGCACCGGGTAGCGGTGGATGCAGTCGACCCACGGCCCGTCGGCGTCGGCCGCCGGCTTGACGCACTCCAGCGCCACGCAGCTGCACTCGAACCCGGAGCCGAAGGAGATCATCCACACCCGGTCGCCCTTCCTCATCCGCCCCTTGGCCTCCACGTACGCCAGCTCGTACAGCACCAGGCTGCTGGACGTGTTCCCGAACCGGTGCAGCGTCATCCTCGACGCCTCCACGTCCTCGTCGGAGAGCCCCAGCCCTCGCTGCACCTCGTCGATCACCGCCCGCCCCCCCGCGTGGATGCAGAAGTGCTCGAACGCCGTGCGGAAGTCCGGCCGGTACATCCTCACCTTGCCCCGCCAGCTCAGGAGCTTCCGCTTCAGCAGCGACACCGCCACCAGCAGCTGCTCCGACACCGGCAGCACCAGCGGCCCGAACGCCACGATGTTCCTCTTGAGCGCGTTGCCAGCGGTGGTGGTCAGGTCCTTGGAGAGCCGCACGCCGACGAGCCCCCTGTCGTCCTCCTCCTGGAATATGCAGCGGTAGTCGGCGTCCCGGGCGGCGGTCATGGTGCGCACGATGCGCCCCAGCTTGAACCGGGCGTGCTCGGACGAGTTGGACAGGATCATGGCGGCGGCGCCCATGCGGAAGAGGCAGTTGGGGAGCAGCATGGAGCGCTCCGTGCCCACGTAGTACTGCGACGAGAGGATCTCCATGGACACGGTCAGGACGTGGCTGCCCGGCGGCGCCACCTGCAGGAGGTTCCTGGCCAGGCCCATGGAGATGAGCCCCGCGCCGCAGCCCATCCCGGAGAGGTTCACGGTCTTCACGTTGGCGCGGAGCTTGTAGCGGTTGACGACCATGTCGACGAACACGGGCGTCGGCGTGAAGATGCTGCAGTTGACGATGAGCACGTCGATGTCGGCGGGCCTCACGGTGGTCTTGGCGAACACGTCGTCGACGGCCGAGAAGACGACCTGCTCGGTCTCCTCCCGGGCGGCCTGCAGGCTGCGGTCGGGCGGCATGTAGTGGTACGAGTAGGGCACGCACGTCTCCTCGCCGAGCCCCGACCGCTCCAGGAGCCGGATCGCGAAGGTCAGGCTCTCGTTGTCCACCAGCAGGTAGGGGAGGAGGTGCACGTGCTCCAGGCAAGTGGCGAACGGCGCCCGGAACCACGGCTTGGGCCGGAAGCAGCCGTACTCCACGAGGTAGACGTCCCGTGCCCGGCGGGCGCGCCTCAGCTTCGCCAGGGCAGCGAGCAGGATCGCCGCCGTGAGGAGGTGT
The DNA here is from genome assembly GCA_900205405.1 of Echinochloa crus-galli. NCBI lineage: Eukaryota > Viridiplantae > Streptophyta > Magnoliopsida > Poales > Poaceae > Echinochloa > Echinochloa crus-galli. The sequence continues at coordinate 855,064 of OAMR01000547.1, read as the reverse complement.
ACGGGCCGCTGGGCGTGGAGCCAGCCGGCGAGGTCATGGATGCTGAACGGCCATCCTCTATGGAGGACGGAGGCGGCAAGCGCCACCACGGCGATGGCGAGGAAGTTGTCGACGACGAGCTGGTACGATGTCTTGAGGAGCTTGCCCATTCTTGATTACTATGCCTTGCGTGTCGTATGGCTTTGTTGCAGGGCGAGTGTCGATCGAGAAATGGAATTAGTGTGTTGATTTAAAGAGCTAGCTGCAGAGGTGGACGAGTGGTACACCGCCCATCGATCCCACGATGATTCGACATAGTAGTGTCAATAGTAGATGTTAATACTCCGAACATTTAAACTTGTACGGCACTAGTATGTAAGAAAAAACCTTTATGGAAGCCGAAATATATATTTTACCAAAGAGATGCTATATATTTTATGCACAAGCCTGAGTCAAATTCAACCCTTTACAGAAACACGCGCGGGGTAATATGGAGTATTTTCTTCTCTACTGCTTTCTATCAATTGATGATACATATATATACATGATCATACATTATGTTTATATGGATAATTTGCATACATTATCATGTTGCGCTGAAACAATATAATGCACCACTGATGCATAAACAAATGACATTAGATCATGCATTTTGTAGTACACTCCCCATTCATGCATGTGCAAGTGACGTGCTTGTCATTTTATAGCTGTTTGGAGAGACATCTTTCCGGCCAACAGCTATCCATTCAGCGAGCTAGCGTTCACCAACTTGCACTACGGGAAACCCGGCATATGCCGAGTGTCCCAGGCTTTGCCGAGTGCATTCTGTCGGGCACTCGGCAAACACAGACTTTGCTGAGTGTCCCCAAGAATCCACTCGGCAACGACCGGACACTCGGCAAACACAAGCTTTGCCGAGTGTCAGAACCCAGACACTCGGCAAAGATGGCGCACACACTGGTCGCGCGAGGCGCCCGCCAACGGCCGTTGGTGGCCGTTTGGGCTGCAGCTACTTTGCCGAGTGCCACAGGGCCGACACTCGGCAAAGAGATCCTTTACCGAGTGCCGGGCCAGCAACACTCGGCAAAGCTGCGGCACGTGTCCAGCACGTGCCGCGCGAGCCAACGGCCGTCGGTGGCCGTCTGGATCGTGACAGCTTGGCCGAGTTTCAGGCCGGTGACACTCGGCAAAGAGCACGGGGTTTTAAAAATTTGAAAACATTCTTAAAAAATTTTTGAATTCAAACACAAAAGTTTGGAAATATGAAATACAAAATCTGGAATGGTGGGTTTGCCGAGTGCGGAATGCTGGCACTCGGCAAACATCCTGTTTGCCGAGTGTTTCCCTCGAAACACTCGGCAAAGATTCCATTGCCGAGTGTTTACACTCGGCAAAGTTTGACCCTTTTTATTAAAACTTATGTTTTTGGGCTCCAAACTTTATTTTTTTCCAACGATACTTGTCAAAGGCTCTTTATATCTTATGTGGAGTCTGTGGTAAAAAGTTGAGATGATTTCGAAAAGTTTATATATACGGCCCTTTCCAATCGGAGCATATCCCCATAGAAGATTCGGAGAGTTGAGAAGGAGACAGCTGGATTTCGAATCGAAGTGAAGTTGAATTAGAGTTTGAGTTCATAACTTTTTCTATAGGCAATAGACGACGTAGATTGCTTCATTTGAAGTTATCATATTTTTCCGGACCCATTTGATATTTTTTAAATTATTTCTACGCCCTTCTCCGCATGAAATAATGAAAGTTACGAAGAAATTATGAGCTATATAGGCATGAAAGAATGAAAACAAATCATTGAAGCATAAAATGTGCATTGTTGAATGTATTTGACAAGATACCTCGATGTTGAGCTAGCTCTCGTTTTGGTTGTCTAGATATATTGACACAGATCATGGCATGCTGCAGGGTGTTCCCCACGGAGGCCTGCGAGCTGGTCGGCGGCGACGCGTGCAACGGGCAGATGTACCCGGAGGCGAAGCTCGCCGCGGTGGCGGCGGCGGCAAGCAAGAGGCAGGAGGAGGTGGAGAGGGACTACCTGTCCTACGACGAGCCGAAAACGTAAGCAAACACGGCCAACGACACCAGTGGCTTGTGTTCTTGAAAGCTGATGACTGATTGTGATGAACTGACTGAACTGCAGGGTGTTCCCCGGCGAGGCCTGCGACGACCTCGGCGGCGAGTTCTGCGAGCCGCCGTACCAGGCCGGCGTCCACGCCTGATCCACCATCCATGTGTCCACAGAATGGATTGGTTTGGTCGTCTCGTTTTCGAGCAGATGGATGGATGATGGGTCCATGCTATGCACGCATCTATAGCAGATGATGCTTACGGGGTATAGGGGAGCTAGCGTACAGTGCAGAATAACAGCAGCCAAGCAAGTCGTGTGCATATGTGCGTGCTTGGTTTGTGTCAGCTGCGCCTGTTTGTAGAAACTAAAGATGAAATGGTACTGGTGATGATGTTTGTTTTATTACTACTAGCGCACCAGAACATCCGACGGGTGGGGATAAGTTGTTTTGTGTAGGATGTGGTAGTTGTTGTTTTTCATACATAGGATAGAAACATATATATTTATGTGGATATGGATGATAGAATTTTGATATATTTATGTGGTTGTCGGCCTTCGTGCCGTGGATACGGTTATGTGGTTGTCGGCCTTCGTGCCGCATCCTTGTTTTTTGCAGGATGTGTGGTTTCACAAACCTCCCCAACTCGGCAAAGGCAGTTATGCACTCGGCAAAGCCTTTGCCGAGTGTTACACTCGGCAAAGGGGTTACGGCATAGCTCGTGTCGGCAAACAGGCCCTTTGCCGAGTGTCTTTTGTCGGGCACTCGGCAAAGGTTTTGCCGAGTGCAAAAGCCGACACTCGGCAAAATAAAGCACTAACGGACGGCCGCGGACGGCACGGCGACGTTCGCGGCCGTCCGTCAGTGCTCACGGGGCCTTTGCCGAGTGCCACACTCGGCAAAGACTCCAAGTTTTGCCGAGTGTTGCACTCGGCAAAGGTGGTTGGGGCCGACACTTGTTTGCCGAGTGTCTGTCCTGGCACTCGGCAAAAATTTAGGCCATGGCAGTAGAAACGCCCTGCGCTGCTGCCCGGCGTCGACGGGCATCGGAGTCGCCCACACGGTGCACGAGGCATTGGTCCTCGACGACTTCGCCATGGAAGAGCTCCGATTCTACGAGGAAGGGGACTACTACAACCAAGGCCTCAAGCTCCATGAGGACGAGAGCTACTTTTTCATGGAGCTTGAGGCCTTGGTTGTAGTAGTCCCCTTTCTCGTAGAATCGGAGCTCTTCCATGGCGAAGTCATCGAGGACCAATGCCTCGTGCACCATGTGGGCGACTCCGATGCCCGTCAACGCCGCGCAGCAGCGCAGGGCGTTTCTGCTGCCATGGCCTAAATTTTTGCCGAGTGCCAGGACAGACACTCGACAAACAAGTGTCGGCCCCAACCACCTTTGCCGAGTGCGACACTCGGCAAAACTCGGAGTCTTTGCCGAGTGCGACACTCGGCAAAGGCTCTGTTAGCACTAACAGCCGGCCGCGAACGGCGCCGCGCCGCCCGCGGCCGTCTGTTAGTGCTTTATTTTGCCGAGTGCTGGCTTTTGCACTCGGCAAAGCCTTTGCCGAGTGCCCGACAGAAGACACTCGGCAAAGGGCCTGTTTGCCGACACGAGATATGCCGTAACCCCTTTGCCGAGTGTTACACTCGGCAAAGGCTTTGCCGAGTGTATTTCGGGGTTTGCCGAGTGCCCCAGGCACTCGGCAAACTCTGGGTTTCCCGTAGTGTTGAGCAGACACCCCAACACGGCAACACCTACCTCTTCCTGTTCACTAGCTTATGCCAACCGTATAGCTATTGCACAGCTGTGCGCCAGTCCGCCTTCACCGAAATACCACATCTCACTATCAGAAAAATCATCATCTGCCCCGCCTATATGCCTCGGTGCACTCAAGAACCGGTGCTAATGCAACATTAGCACCGGACGTAAAATTGGAGTACCCCCGGGGACCCTTTAGCATCGGTTGGTGTTTACCAACCAATGCTAAAAGTCCACTTTAGCACCGGTTGTTGTTACGATCCGGTGCTAAAGGGTCCCCCTCCTTTAGCACCGGGTGGTATTACGACCCGGTGCTAAAGGGTGACCCTTTAGCACCGGGTGGTGTTACGACCCGGTGCTAAAGGCCCTTTAGCACCAGTTCGTAAATACGACCGGGTGCTAATGTGGGTGTCACATGCTACTTCAAAAGGAGTGCATCTTTTATTTGCTGTGTAGGTGAGATGGTTAAGTGGGTACACGCGCGCGAGCCAAGAGGTCTTGAGTTCGAATCCCGCAACACGCAAATATGCAAATATTTTTGGCTAGTGCCCCACCTTTAGCACCGGTTATTTGACCCAGTGGTGGCACCCTTTAGCACCGGTTGCAAGTTATTTCGGTAGTGTCTGCTTCTACCAAAGACATTCACCACCGATCACCGATTGCTGTTAACTTAAAAAATTAACACGGCTGCTTCATGTGAAAGATTGCTTCGTGTGAAAGATTGCTGGCCTTTGGTTTGCAACAACTGCGGTACACAGCGAGCACATGGTAGCACAGGTGTATGGCTATAGCCTAATAGAGATCATACTCCAATTGTTATAGCACAACTTGCTCTCTCCAAATACACATATATTCTAAACTAAGGAATATATTTGTGTGTTTCTACGGGTACCGTGAGCACTATATGTATATACTATTACGCTATAACTTCAAATGTCTTACGAATTGTATAGCCGGTGACAAATCCATCTATATATCCAAAGGTAGAAGGCTGGAGCACGACTTGTGACTACCCGTGTATCGTTGTGGGTAATGTGCTACTACCTTCTATGGATTGCCTTGTTGGGGCGTTCAGTTCAAAGTTATCACCTTCGATCATTTTGCGCTGATAGGGGTCAAAGTTTCAAGAGGTAAACTGATGAAGCAGGAAATAAGGATTCCATAATTTTGAGATGCGATATGATCACTCAAATTGCTTATAGCCAAGCTCGGGGCAACGAATATGCTGTGTTGTAACCCTCGAAAAGAGTTGTGAACTGGCTCACGACCATTGGCAAAGGCACGAACAAAGGTACAAGGTAGCTTACGGTCCAAGGTAAGATCGATGAGTCACGGTGAAGAATAGTTCAGAAGGAACCATTGAGCACTTGGTCCCCTTTCAGATGATGCTCGAGAACAAGCAGCATCTTCATCACCGAGAAGCACCTACGTCGGGAATGAACCGCTCTGGGGCAAAGTCGCCAAAGGTAGCCGAAGAAGGCGTGACGCATGATGCAAAAGTAAATTTGTATATATAGCAAAAGTGTGTTAGTACCATATAATACCCTTATTGACCATTTTTGTATAGGCTTGTTCTACATATATGTGTTAGGCGGTCAAGGGCAATGTTGTATTTCTCATCTAGCTTACCAGCCATATAAAAGGGGGTCAACCCTCTATATGTAAAGGGGAACAACTTTTGTGGGGAAAGTAACTTGTGCATTGCGTCTGGTTCTAGCCTTTGTATTAGATACCAACATGCCTCTAAAATCCGAGATTGAACCATTCAAGTGTTCTAGGATACCGATTATTTTATAGTGGTATTGTGTGGTAACACATTATTTTACATTGTTGCCTTTAAATGGGAGTAGGAGGCATGTCACAGCACAAGACTACAGGAGGTTAGGGACGACGAGCGGCGAGACTGTGAGGTATGGCACAAGGGAGACGGAGAGGTGAGTCTTGAGAGGGTAGCGTGCCTTTTTGTTTTTTGAAAACAGAAATATTTCCGGCCTCTGCAATGGCACACAACCAAATTCTTACAGCATATTAAGCCTGAGAGCTGATCATCAAAAGCAAAACAAAGTTCACAAATAAAAGGGAGAGATCATAAGCAAAGTCTCTTATAGTTTTTCCATCTTATTTTGGCGAAATATCTAGTCAACGACCTCCAACACACCTTGCTTGTCAATCGGATAGTTTCCCTTATGTCCTCACGCTGCAATAGGGACCAAAACCATAACCAATAAGCTCTGAAGACTGCCTGTATAAAGAGGGTGAACTATTTTTTTCTCAAACACCATATCATCGCGAGTACACCAAATTGCCCACAAAAAAGCAGCAATCCCCCACAAAGATCAAACTTCTTGTCTTCATATCTATGCTTATTATCCAATTTCCCAACCTATATATGATTAATTGATTTAGAGGGATTAGCCCGATAGGAATATGAACAATTCTCCAAATAGCTATAGCATGCTTATAGTAAAAAAGAGATGCTTAATTGTCTCATTACAATCACAGAAACTAAATTTTTTACTATCAGCCTAATTCATCTTTGCTAAATTATCCTTTGTTAAAATAACACCTTTATATGGTTGAACCAAAGGAAAATTTTTATTTCTAGAGGTACTTTGAGCTTCCAATAAATTTTTTAATGAACGAGATATTCTGGTTCATCAAATATTGGTACATAGACTGGACTGAAAAATGATCGTGTTTATGTAGCTCCTAGAGAAAGATGTCCCTATTAGAACATAGCTGAAAGTTTGCTACTTTAGCCACTAGGTTATTCCAGGTACTATTTTATCTCCAACTATAGCTCTTTGAAAGGAAATATTCAGTGGTACTTGATTCATAACATAGGCACCATAACATAAGGATAATAATGTTATATTATAAAGACTAGATAATTGCTCTTTAAGTGGTTGTGTCCCTACCCAAGTGTCCTCCAAAATCAGGTTTGTGAACCATCGTTTGTTTTGAAGGTTCCACATCCTAGAAAATGTTCTCTAACTTTTAAGAGACCTTTCACTCAAATATTTATTTCTAAGCAAGGTCCACCAAGTCCCTTCTTCCTTGAGAATATTAAACATCTATTTACTAACTAGGCATCTTTTTTTAATCCAGAGATATGTGATTCCTAAACACCGTTGATCCTTGGATGACACAAAATATTCCATTTAGCTAGATGATATTTTTGTTTATCATTATTGCCTTGGCAAAAGAACCTAGACCGATAAATTTCAATCTCTTAATAACCCCTTTTGGAATTTCAAAAATGACATCATGAACATAGGTAGACTGCTATGTACTAAATTCAGTAAAACTAGTCTATAAACTCCATATGCCGGATGTTTTGCCTTCCAAGTACTCATTGTGCGTTTAAATCTATCCTCAATGACCCCAATCCAGACTGCGGAGTTTGGAGTGGTACATTAGAATTTCTAGTGTACCTAACTTGCATCCAAACAATGAAGTGCACTCTTGCTCATAATGTTTGGCCTCTCCATAGCAAAAAATCTTGCTCCGGTGAAACTTAATTTTAAGGCCTGATAATTCTTCAAAGTCACATATGGTAGCGTGCATGTGAAAAAAAAAACTGGCCTAGCCACAGGAACAAATCTAAATGCAAAGAGAACTACGACTCATGAAGTGAAATTAGGCCAAGGCCTCTGATGACGACCAAAATTGGCACTGTTGTGCAAACCGGTCTGACCGGTGTGCACAAACCGGTCAGACCGGTTTAGTAAACATTGTCAAAATGCAAATAGGACTTCACCATTATGTAGCTCTCGTCGAGACGATCAAGACGTTCCTTGGAAGAGAATCGGTTCGCTAGCCAGGCGAAACCGGTCAGACCGGTTTCCCAAACCGGTCTGACCGGTTTGGGTCTGAATTTGAGTAGGTCTAGGACTCTGAGTTTTATACCATATTGTAATCGACTCAACGGGGTAAGACCATCCCACCCTATAAATATAAAGGGCCAAAGGCCGATTGAGCATCTCCAATCGAATGTATCAAATCTACCTTTTATCGTTTTGTCTTTACTTTTATCTTTTTATGTTCCGCATTACTTTTATCTCCAAACCCTAGCTCTTCCAACCCCCGTATCTTCTGTTCTTCTCTCGTCTCGACGACGTTTGAGGACGTTCTAGGTGGCCTGCCGACCCTAGAGCAACCCTAGACTCTCAAGTTCCGACGGGGTCCCTCCCGAACTCGAGATTTTAGGTTTTCACCGTCGCCCCGTCAAAAGCGGTCTGACCGGTTCCATAAAGCGGTCTGACCGGTTTCGCTTCAAGGCAACGGCAACTTCGTTGGCGCGGTCTCGTGTCAACATATTTTGGCGACTCCACTGGGGAAGAAAGCAAAGAGATCGGTTACTATGGTTAGTCTACCAAAACCTAGTGATGTTGATCATGCTAACATTGCTAGGCCGATTGTTGATGAATTATCGGCCGAGGATCGTCAAGCTTATGAGGCCTTCATGAAGGACCGTGAGGAGAAGGAAGCCCGACGCAAAGCAGCAGCAGATGAAAATGCTGGAGAAAACACACACACACACAAGGCATTCTAGCGTTAGCGTCGGGCTACAAAGCCACTTCCAGATCAATGAAACTGTAATAGACCTGTCTCTTATACACATCTTGAAGAAAAAGACACTGTGAGTACTACAACACCACCTGTTACTTTGGAGCGAATTAATCAATTATTAGTCAATGGTCAAAAACAAATGTTTGCTACTGTCCAAAACATGATTGATAACTCGTTAGGCAAGCAACCTTTGGTCAATGATAGTAATGCTCCTAAGTTTCATGTTGCTAGTACTTCACAAAATAATGTCAGGCCTCCTGGATCATCGGCAACACCCACGCCTCAGTTTGGCATGCCGATGAACTATTTTGAAGGTCAAACGACTCCAGAACAACGCAGTCTGAACAATGTGGTCAGACCGGTTGTACAAACCGGTCAGACCGGTTCTGGTAGACCGGTTCCAACCGGTCAGACCGGTTCTGGTACTTTAGTTGCTTATCAATCATCTCCTGAACCAATTACTAGTGTACCTCGTGTTCAGGCTGATCCTAGCCGAACAAATGGATTTGCTGGTAATTTTGTTTCTCCGTATGCAACTATATATTATCCTATACCTCCCCAGAGTTCAGGTTATTCATATGGTATAGTACCAAACAATGTTTATTCGCAACAAGTATCATATGTACAGCCGAACCAGGTACCACATCATACGCCGAATAATATTACTTCTAGTGTGCAAAGGCAGACTTCGGGAAGAATCTTCACCTGGGTAAAACCGGTCAGGCCGGTTTCCCAAACCGGTCTGACCGGTTTGGACCTGTAATTTGAGTAGGATTAGGACTCTATTTTGTCCCATATTGTAAACCGACTCAACGGGGTAAGACCATCCCACCCTATAAATATAAAGGGCCAAGGCTCAAGTGTTGCAAAGAGCTTTGGCTCAAGAAAGCCGAAGTAAGGATTCTAAACCTAAACCCGATCGTTTTGGTGTGCATACCATCAATTATGATTCTTCAGACGATGAGGGTAAAGAGGTTTATGCTACTGAATTTGTATGGTCACCTAAAGATGAGCCTAGCACTTGTTCTTCTCTCAAGCCGACCCATAAAAATCGACACGAAGAAGTAAAATTTACTTTTGATGTATCTAAGTGTGATAGGCTTGAAAAGGATTAGAAATTGAAATTTTCTCATGCTATACCGCCGAATGATGAGTTGAAACGGCGAGCTTATTGCAAGTTTCATAATACTTATTCTCATGCTACCAATGATTGCACTGTTTTTCGTAGGCAAATACAATCGGCCATAAACCAAGGACGATTGTTGATTAATGTAATGCAGATTGATGAAAACCCTTTTCCTGTGCACATGCTTGAATTGGTGAAACCGAAATTGTTGATTCGGCCGCATCAAGCCGAAAAAGCTAAAGGGAAAAATGTGATCATTGGTGAAGAAAGACCTATGAGTTCAACAAAGATGCTATCAGAAAAGACCCCTCTGTTCAAGTTGAAGACTCAAACGCTCGGGGGGCAAGACAAGAGCAAAGACACCGGTTCTGCACAAACCGGTCTAACCGGTTTTAGAACCGGTCTGATCGGTCAGTATGGGAAAATCAGAGACAAAGTTTGTCAAAATGCAAATTGGACTTCACCATTGCGTAGCTCTCGTCGAGACGATCCAGATGCATATGTGGAACGCCTATTTTGGACTCCGGATGAGAGACTTATATCTTCAAAGGTGTGAAGCCATGTCAGAAGCAGTCAATGAACAAACCAGAATCAGTGGAGCAACTTGCAAAGGTGGTACCAGCAAGATCAGTAACAATCAAGCAGGTATGGAAGCCAAAAGAAGTTGTTTCATCATCAACTTGAGTTAAAGCAAGGTATGGCCGATAATATGTTTATTGCCCTTAGAGCTTATATATGGCCGATGTATTGTTCATCATTGTCCTTAGTGTCGGTGCTGGGATCGGTTGGTGGATCCCCAGCGCCACACAGAATGCGCTGTGTCCGGTCCCTTGACGGTTGATGCAAGAGCTAGCACAATGAGACGGGGGTTTATCCTGGTTCCGACCGCGAGGTCGTACGTCTAGCAGAGTGCGCCCGGGGCGCTGTACTATCTTGCACCGGGGTGCTTGCAGAGGGGGGCTACAAGCAAGGTGGGAGAGGAGAAGGAGTCTCCAAGTCCCTGAGGATGAGTGTGGATATCGTGTGAGGCGATCTGTCTCGGGTCGCTCTCGGTCGTTTTTTCTCTCTTTTCCATCCTCCGTCCCTCGTCGCTCCTTTCCTCCTTTTACAGGCCAAGGAGAGAAAGGAAGGGGAGGAGTTTAAAATTACAAGCGCGATGTGTGCCACAGGGGCGTGCACTGGAGGGTATGGCGTCGGGTCTGCCGTCGTCATTAACCCTGGCGGGGGATTTTATGGCGAGCCCCGGCTTCTGTGGGTGTCGTGGTCGTCCCTGTGCTTGTCTTGGAGCGGTTTCGAAGGGTGTCGTGGCCGTAGTCAGTGTCCTGCTTCCCGTCGCTGGTTGACTTCGAGGGCGAGGCAGGTGAAGAAGGATCGGAGTTGGCGGCACAGTGGCCAGCATGGTGGTTGCCGTCGACCACAGTGCGCGGCGTGCCCGGCTTACCAGGGGATGGCCGAGAGTTGGAGGATTTGACCTGGCGTTCGTCATCACCAGGCCGCGCCTGACCGGAGTCTGTACCCGGCCACTATTCACATATTCGTTCGAGGGTTTCCCATGCCCATTCGAGGGGTGTCCCTGGGGGGAAAGGACGGGAGCGGGTAGAACAGTGGCGTGGAATGACGCCTGCCAGTCTGCGCAGGGTCTTGTTCAGTACCGCGTGCGTTTGCGCAGCGATAGCAAGGACGCACAGTGACCGGAGCAGGTGAAACAGCGGGCGCAGTGGTGTCAGCGGCGCGGCGTGGGGAAAGATTGCCTTTTGACTTTGGCGCCTACTTGATGGGGCGGGCGTTAAATGCCGTTGTCAGGCGGGCGCCGGCGGGCGCCGTGCTGAGTAGAGGGGTGCCCTCGAGCGAGGCGAAGTCAGTTTACCCGCTCGAGGGGGCACGCGACCCTCGAGTGAGGCGGAGGCGAAGGTCATTGCCTGGGTCCCTTTGTCGGGCGAGCTCGGGCGGCCGTCCTGGGCCTTGAGTTGCGTTGGGCCGCGTTGCCCTGGTGGCTTTTTCAGGCCGTCGGCGATTCGGCCTTTCGTGGTTAGTGTTTTTTCAGGGCGATTACCCCAATGGTTAGGGGACCCCCTGGGTCTGTCCCCGACAGTAGCCCCCGAGCCTCTAGCGAACTGATGGTCAGTCAGGCAGAGGCTGACGGTTTCGCAGGGTCGTTCCCGGGCATTCTGCGGGGATTACTCCTTGATTATGCACGTGTTTCTGTGGGGCGCGCGAGCGCACCCGCGGGTGTAGCCCCCGAGCCCTTGGAGGAGTGAGTTTACTCGTGCAAGGGCTTTGATTTCCGATGGTTGCGTTAACCGCTCCCCCTTTGTCGTGTGGATTACGGGGATGACGTCGAGTTTTTCGGAATTCGGGGGGCGGACCCTGCACGGTTTCGACGTGTTTCGCGCATAAGAGGAAGATGACATGTTGCAAGGAGCCCCTGAGCTCCTGGCCCGAGCGAAGGCGATCGGAGGGGCTTCTTGTCTTTGAGTTGCGACCCTCGCTTCCCATTCGCGGGGGAGAGGGGTGAGGCCATTCGTGCAACCCTCGAATTGGGCAGCGTACACGGATGCCTCGGTGAGCTGTTAGCGGGTAGTTCAAGTGGACGTCCGTGCCCCGTTTGCTGGGGATTGGCTCGGGGTCCGGAGACACGTCCATGTAGCGCTTGCAAAGGTTTGCTAGGTGGGGCTCGGTCCCTTTCGCAAAGACCGAGGGCGCGAAAGCTCTCCCTCGTTGGGATCCCCCCTACTAGCTGCCTTTGTCTGGCCTCGAACACAACAGGGGCGTCCCCAAACTTCGCGTTCGGGGTAAAGTCCATTGAACACGCCCGAATTGTCCCTGACTCTGTTGATATGGTGCGCCTGTCGAACCCTTTCGCGGGCCAAGCTTTGTACTCCTGATCAGTAGGGCCTTGCGAAAGGTGCGGGTCGCCTTCGAGCGGCGGGCTCGGGGGTTGGTCGAGTGAGACCGGCAACCTTCACATCGCTTAATCTGGGGTGCCCGTCGAACCTTTTCGAGGCCCGGGCTTCGAGCCCCTGATTAGTATTTCCCTGCGCCTCGGGGTGGAGGGGCGCCGTTGTCTTACCCTGGAAGGAATCCAACGGTTGGGTCGTTTCGGTTTGCGGGCCCGCGCCCGAACGCTGGTGGGCGCGGTCGTGGCGGTCGTGGCGCGGAGTGGGCGAGATGCGCGTAGTGGGCGCGCCTTTTTAGGCGGAGTTGGCGTGCACCGGGGGATGGCGAGGCGACGGGCGGTCAGGCGCCGCTGCTACGTCGTTTCGTTTTACCGTGCCGCAGTAAATGCCGCTGCTCACGCGTGTCGTTCCCTGGGGAAACGGGGAGCAGGGCTCCCGGTTGCCATTGATGCGCCGCGCGCACTTGGCCCATGTGTCAGTGGCCCAGTCCACGGCCGTACTTCGCGTGCTTTTCCTGGACCGGGTGGTCGGGCCGCTGATTGATGGTGTGGTCGAACGGGCGCGCCTTTTATGATGGGGCGCCGCGTACGGGTAGGATCTGAGGCGACGTGACGGTCTAGACGTCTGGCGTGCCGAGTCGCCTCGCCGTCCGCTGGATAAACGTGGTTTCCCTGTTTTGGTGCATTTGAGTGGCTACCTTTGACCCGGTCCGCTCGCCTAGGTTGCGGCTGATTCGCCCGCGGTTTGACGGGCGTGAGATCCGTGCCGTGGGCAGGCTGAGTCAAAGAGGTGATCAAGGCTGCCCACGTGATGTGGCTGGTGGCCCGCATCTGCGCGCGAATCTCGCGATCACCCATCCACGGGCGTAACAGTCGCGACCCCTGGGCGCCTATAAAGGCAGTCGTCCAGGCGGGGGAGGGGATCATCATCGGGTTCTTTGTGTGGCTTGTCGGGTATGCGGAGTCGCAATTTCATCCTCCCGATGGGTTTGAGAGTGGGAGTAGAGCGGTCCGGGGTCTCGTCCCCAGCGCGCGCCCTTGATGCCAGAAGAAAGTCGACGAGAGGTGGTGGGCATGCTGCGGGAAAGGAGCAGGGCATCGCGCTCCCCATTGGGGAGGCGGTGACCTTGCCGGTGGCGAGGAGCAGCAAGGACGTCACGGCGGGCGCTTTGTTTGCTAGGAAACTAGCAGACTACGCTTGCCGGCCATCATCTTTGCGGGGGCACTCATCGACGGCAGGGCGCGAAGCCAGGCCCTATTCAGCGGTCGAGTGGTCCGGCGTCCTTCGCTTCTGCAGCCGTCCGACCATCTGGTTCTTCGGTTAGCTGGATGCCAGAAGAAAATCGACGAGAAAGTTGTGGAGACTGGTTGTCGCGATAGTGTGCTGGCCGGCTAACCGAAGTAGAATGAGAGCCCCGTTAGGGTGGCTCCGATCTTTGTATCTTTAAAACGGCCTATGGCCGAGTGTAATTTTTCATCGTGATCTCGCCATTCTCGGCGTGTAAGGAATGAATCCTGTTTGCGCCTAACCTTTTCGTGGGTTGGCGTGATCTCGTTTCGTGCGGAATTGTACCTTTTCTTATAATTTAGGAACGACTTTTGTCAAGGAGTTCGTTTTTGTGAGTCACTTGAGCGTTGCGCGACGGGGGGGATGCCGTGGCCTTTTGAGGGCGTAAGCAGTCCCACGACCCTGCCAACCATCCTCTGTAGTAACTCACGCCTTGCTTTTGGTCTTCCTCGATCAATGAGGAGAAAGGATCAATAACGCTTTCTGGGTTTCGATTTAGAGGAAAGGCAGACCCTTCTCGCGATCTCTGGGATGCCGGGTCCGTCTCCGTGAGTTCCTGCAATGATTCCGGGGGTTCGGTCCCGTTTTTTCGCGGTTAGTAGCAAAATAAAGACATTTGGATTTAGTTAGGGTTTTGCAACCGTGGTTTCGTTTGTTTGGCGTGTCGCGCCTTCTTCTTAACTCGAGATCGGTTTTGTCAGGGAACACGAGTAACTTTGGCGTCGAGTGGCGAGGGGGATGTCGTAGCCTTTCGGGGGCGTAGGCGGTCCCATGACTCTGCCGACTCTTAGCCGCGGTAGACTCGTGCGTTGCTTTCACCTTTCTGGACTCAAGGAGGAAAGGCATGGCAACCGTGGTTTCGTTCTATTGTGCTGCTCTTGGCTTGGAGAAATTTCGGCCGGGTATTTCGAATCCGCGAGTAATTAAGGCCTGGAGTGGAGAGGGAGATGCCGTATCCCTTGGAGGGCGTAGGCGGTCTCACGACTCAGCCGGCTCTAGCTTTAGTTAGCTCGCGTCCCACATCTTTCCAGATGCCTCGAGTTTTAGCACAATTTTTGAAAAATTTTGGACGATTAGGGGGGTAAACCCCCCTGCAGCCCCCGAGGGGGGCTTGGCTTTATCAATACCAGGTCGAGAATAAAGCCAAGTTCCCCTTATTCATGTTGTTAATAACAATGTTTCAATGTTTTTCGCAAACTATTCATTGTCGTCAACTAAGAACATGAAGTATTTACAAGAAATACTAAGAGATTTAGGGATAGAAGCGACGTAGCTGTTGGATGTTCCAGGCATTGGTGAAGACCTCGCCCTTCTCGTTCGCCAGCTTGTAAGTGCCAGGCTTGAGGACTTTGGCGACGATGAACGGTCCTTCCCATGGCGGGGTGAGCTTGTGGCGCCCTCAATTGTCCTGGCGCAACCTCAGCACCAGGTCCCCTTCGTGGAGGTCCCGACGCCGCACCTTCCGAGCCTGATACCGTCGGAGTGATTGCTGGTAGCGTGCAGAGTGAAGCAACGCTACGTCGTGAGCCTCATCCACCTGGTCCAGCGAACTTTCACGGTTTCGCTGGTTTTGGTCGTCCTGGTAGGCCTTGAGCCTTGGAGACCCGTACTCCAAGTCTGTCGGGAGGACGGCTTCGGCGCCGTAGACGAGGAAGAACGGGCTGAAACCTGTGGCCCTGCTTGGGGTTGTCCTGAGACTCCAGATCACTGACGGCAGCTCGGCAACCCATTTCTGGCCAAACTTGTTCAGCTTGTTGAAGATTCTTGGCTTCAGGCCTTGTAGTATCATGCCGTTGACACACTCTACTTGGTCGTTCGTCTGTGGATGCGCTACAACCGACCAATCAACGCGAATGTGATGGTCGTCGCAGAACTCCAAGAACTTCTTGCCGGCTCGCACAGTCTTCGTCGTCTCCTGAGCTGGGTTGGTGTTGGCGGTTCCGGGGTAATAGCTATCATGCCGGGTGCTCTGGACGCGAGCCGCATGAGGAGGCCCTCACCGGTCGCTTCGAACTTCAGGCTCCCGAACATGATCCGGTACCCGCGCGGAAGCGGGCCGGGGGACCCCGGGGCGAATCGTGGCGACATGGCCTTGGCGTGGCCTGCCGTCAAGGGAACTGATCGGTTGTGGTCGATAACAGCGCAGCCCCATACCTGGCGCGCCACTGTCGGTGCTGGGATCGGTTGGTGGATCCCCAGCGCCACACAGAATGCGCTGTGTCCGGTCCCTTGACGGTTGATGCAAGAGCTAGCACAATGAGACGGGGGTTTATCCTGGTTCCGACCGCGAGGTCGTACGTCTAGCAGAGTGCGCCCGGGGCGCTGTACTATCTTGCACCGGGGTGCTTGCAGAGGGGGGCTACAAGCAAGGTGGGAGAGGAGAAGGAGTCTCCAAGTCCCTGAGGATGAGTGTGGATATCGTGTGAGGCGATCTGTCTCGGGTCGCTCTTGGTCGTTTTTTCTCTCTTTTCCGTCCTCCGTCCCCCGTCGCTCCTTTCCTCCTTTTATAGGCCAAGGAGAGAAAGGAAGGGGAGGAGTTTACAAGTACAAGCACGATGTGTGCCACAGGGGCGTGCACTGGAGGGTATGGCGTCGGGTCTGCCGTCGTCCTTGACCCTGGCGGGGGATTTTATGGCGAGCCCCAGCTTCTGCGGGTGTCATGGCTGTCCCTGTGCTTGTCCTGGAGCGGTTTCGAGGGGTGTCGTGGCCGTAGTCGGTGTCCTGCTTCCCGTCGCTGGTTGACTTCGAGGGCGGGGCAGGTGAAGAAGGACCGGAGTTGGCGGCACAGTGGCCAGCATGGTGGTTGCCGTCGACCACAGTGCGCGGCGTACCCGGCTTACCAGCGGATGGCCGAGAGTTGGCGGATTTGACCTGGCGTTCGTCATCACCAGGCCGCGCCTGACCAGAGTCTGTACTCGGCCACTATTCACATATTCGTTCGAGGGTTTCCCATGCCCATTCGAGGGGTGTCCCTGGGGGAAAAGGACGGGAGCGGGTGGAACAGTGGCGCAGAATGACGCTTGCCAGTCTGCGTAGGCCTTGTTCAGTATCGCGTGCGTCTGCGCAGCGATAGCAAGGACGCACAGTGACCGGAGCAGGTGAAACAGTGGGCGCAGTGGTGTCAGCGGCGCGGTGTGGGGAAAGATTGCCTTTTGACTTTGGCGCCTGCTTGATGGGGCGGGCATTAAATGTCGTTGTCAGGCGGGGCGCTGGCGGGCGCCGTGCTGAGTAGAGGGGTGCCCTCAAGCGAGGCGGAGTAGGTTCGCCTGCTCGAGGGGGAACGCGACCCTCGAGTGAGGCGGAGGCGGAGGTCGTTGCCTGGGTCCCTTTGTCGGGCGAGCTCGGGCGGCCGTCCTGGGCCTTGAGTTGCGTTGGGCCGCGTTGCCGTGGTGGCTTTTTCAGGCCGTCGGCGATTTGGCCTTTCGTGGTTAGTGTTTTTTGAGGGCGATTACCCCGATGGTTAGGGGACCCCCTGGGTCTGTCCCCGACACTTAGATAATTTTGGTCCAGAAGGTTATTTTTTAGCACGCAAGCTTTGCTAAAAAACATGGGGGCATATGTTGACGACCAAAATTGGCACTGCTGTGCAAACTGGTCTGACCGGTGTGCACAAACCGGTCAGACCGGTTTAGTAAACATTGTCAAAATGCAAATAGGACTTCACCATTATCTGACCGGTATGCACAAACCGGTCAGACCGGTTTAGGAAACTTCATCAAAATGCAAATTTGACTTCACCATTGCGTAGCTCTCGTCGAGACGATCCAGATGCATATGTGGAACGCCTATTTTGGACTCCGGATGAGAGAGTTATGACTTCGGGAAGATTCTGCACCTCGGAAAACCGGTCAGACCGGTTTGGATCTGAATTTGAGTAGGTCTAGGACTCTGAGTTTTATACGATATTGTAATCGACTCAACGGGGTAAGACCATCCCACCCTATAAATATAAAGGGCCAAAGGCCGATTGAGCATCTCCAATCGAATCTATCAAATCTACCTTTTATCGTTTTGTCTTTACTTTTATCTTTTTATGTTCCGCGTTACTTTTATCTCCAAACCCTAGCTCTTCCAACCCCCGTATCTTCTGTACTTCTCTCGTCTCGACGACGTTTGAGGACGTTCTAGGTGGCCTGCCGACCCTAGAGCAACCCTAGACTCTCAAGTTACGACGGGGTCCCTCCCGAACTCGAGATTTTAGGTTTTCACCGTCGCCCCGTCAAAAGCGGTCTGACCGGTTCCATAAAGCGGTTTGACCGGTTTCGCTTCATAAAGCGGTCTGACCGGTTTCATAAAGCGGTCTGAACGGTTTCGCTTCAAGGCAACAGCGACTTCGTTGGCGCGGTCTCGTGTCAACAGCCTCAAACGAAGCAATAAAACAATCCTCTCTTTAGAAATAGACTAGCGGGAACGCACATGCTCCATACACATGTTTTTTTTAAAAAAAATGTCTAATTGTCATGCAAGAGATAGACAAGAGTAAAAGACGTTAATTGTCATCTATAACTAGTGGGTATGATATGTGGGCCTCATGCTCAAGCGGTCATCTATGGCTAATGGGTATGATATGTGGGCCTATGCTCAAGCGGCCAGTAAATATCACAGGTGGACTCCCACGCTCAAGTGGCTAGTGTGCATGATAGGTTGGTCCCACATTGCAGGCGAGGGAGGAAGAAAAAACACCAAATCTCCCGCTCTTTATTTTGGAACTAATAGAGATTCCGCATGCCTCAGGCACATTTTTTTGAAAAAAACCATATGTCTAATCGTCGTGCGAGAGATAGAAAAGAATAAAGCATACTAATCGCCATGCATAGCCATGGGTATGACATGTGAGCCCATGCTTCAATCTGCTAGTGGATATGACGGTGAAGCCACGCTGCAAACGGCTGCAAACGACTAGTATGCTTGATAGATGGACGCCACACTGTAGATGAGGGAGGATAAGAAAAACATCAAATCTCTCGGTATAAGAAAAATAGATAAAAAGACTAAAGTGAGAGTGATATGTGGTGTGCGTGTGTTCAATCACATCAGTCTTTGGATAAGTCTCGCTTATGTGTAAAATATTCTTAATTTTGCATTTAGCTCGTGCAATAAATTGTAGATTCCAATATACGCTTAACAGCCCACGGTATATGAATCAACAGAAAATTTTAAATTAATTGAAAAGAAAGGATGATTGACTAAACATATAGTATATATCTGACTTACAGTTCGAAAGAAGGTATAGTACCTGGAGGTAAAGAAGTATCCTCCATAGCTGTAAGACTCTCCATGTACTACAGGGATACTCTGTTTTTTTTGAACGAACCACATGAGACAGTGCGCGTTTCATTGATATAGCAGAAAAAATACAAGCCTACGACCCTGTGAGGCCATAGGCAGGAAAACAGAAAAGAAAGATAAAAACAATTGTACTCGTCTGGTTGGATTGAGACATCAATGCGGGGTACCACTCACATCCACACATCGACCGATAGCAAACATAGAGGACGACTGCTGAGAGAAACAAACCGCAGCTCCCACCCACATTCCGCACCCTTGAAGTCATCGAACTCCAACGTGATTCGGCGCTGGTGAAGTGAACAATGGAGGCAGACGCCTTCATAGGACGTTGCAGCAATGCAGGACCTATCCGATGGGAAGAAAAACACCGAGTCCGAGCAAAAACAACGCCACAACTCCATGCTCCGGACTCGTTCTTTATGTTGCCGTTGAGATAGCGAGCATGACCGCCCCGCCTCCAAGGAACTTTACCGGAACAACAAGACAGTCGTCGTGGTTCAACTTCACCACGTTACCTCCTCTCGCACGAAGCAGCCGCCTTCAAATCCGCGGATCAAGGTTGTCACATGTCCCGCCTTCCGACGTTGCACCACACCGAGTAGGCACAACCATGCTGACCTACCCGCCGCGATCCGCTACATGCCGAGTCGTCTCCCGATGCCGTTGCCCCAAGCGCTGTCCTCCAACATTGTTCCACACCGAACCGACTATTGCGAAGAAAAATTGGTCGACGTGGTCCGCTGCAAGCAGCTGAACGATACCCAAGCGACGACCCTTGGTTACCAACAAGAAGATAGGCGCCTCGACGTGAGGTAGCCACACCCTTCCACTTGCCTCACGATGGAGTTGCCAGCACCGGTCGAGGCCGCCAAAGACAGTGGGCCGTCCACGCTGCCAACCGAGCGGGTCTCAAGAGACGACGCCTCCAAGGAGGGCACGACGCCAATAGCGCCACCGTCGCTCATCTAGAAACTAGATAGGGTTTTCACCCAGAGACCACGTGCAGCTGGATGAAGCTCCATAATGACGCTCCCAGGAGAGAAAGCGATGTCCGAGGACGCCGCCGTCATTCCACCAACAGGTAGCGTGGGCTTTCCCCCGGAGCATTCATTCCGGTTGCACACGCGCGACGCAGGAAGACAGCACCACTATCCCGCTACCCCAATCGGGCAGCGCCTCCGCCGCACCTCACGAGTCATGCTGCAGCATCGTCGCTCCTCTATCACCACGCGCCGCTACCGCCTGACGTGCAGCCTTCTCACGCCGGCAGGCCCGGCCGCCCGCGCACTAGCTCGCCGCTCACGCACCGGCCGTCAGGGCCTCCTCCGCCGGCCGCACGCCTCACCGGCGCCGCCCGTTGCCCGCGCACTGGCTGCCGCCCGCGCCGCACGCCTAGCTGGCCGCTGTCCCACGTGTCGGCAGCCGCCGCCGCAGGACACGAGCTGCCCCGTCCACCGCCACCCGTCGCGCAGCCGCGCCACACCCGCCACCCGTAGATGCTGGCTCTGCGGCCACCGCCTCCGAGCACCCGACCGCAGCGCCGCCGGCCCGCGCCGTCGTCCCCCGCCGGAGTAGCAGGGAAAGGATCCCCGCCGCCAGCACGACGAGCCCCGCCGGAGCCCATCTCTCGCTCGTCGTTGCAGATCCGCAAGTGGCGGGGATGGATCCGCCCTTGGAGGATGCAGATCAGGTAGCCGGCTTGCCTGAGCTGCTCCCGCCGCGCCGCCCGCTCGACATCCGGCCACCCGCACGACGTCCACGCCGCTAGCCCCGAGATGCTGCCCCGCCGCCGCCCTCCTCGCGAGGTGCCGGGCTTCCGGCCCCTTGCTCAGGTGACGGAGAGGGGGAGGTAGGAGGGAGGGAGGCTTGGCTGGCGGCGACGCGAACTATACTGAACTTATTTAATCTATACGGCAAGGCCCCTAGTTCATGAAAGGCAAGCTGGGCGTACACTATACTGAACTTATTTAGGCGGCCCACTTTATTTTCAATTAAATAATAAAATTCCAAAACCCATATTTAATCCTAGATAAGAATTTGGAAAAGAGCGACTGCCATGTGCGGGGTCGATCGCTAGGCTCCTCGCGAGGCAAGACGAGCAGTTTTGCCGTAGTAAAATTGCAATTCATTGGAGTAAAAATCTCTAGCATGCCTCATTCATGCCCGATTACTTGATATTTGATTGATTACCTTATCTACAGCACGATTATTTCGTCTACTTCTAACTTTAACTTTTGATCGCCTACACGGACGTACTAGTTTGGACCGATACAACTTCTAGTCCCAAAAACAACGCATCCGGTGTCTTCGGCACTGATCCTGTTTTTGGGTAGTAATTAAGTTTCTGATTATTCTAAGTAAGTACATGATAGATGTTTATAGTATACGATATCTTGTTTAGTGTGAGTAGTACTGTTTAATTAGTTCACTCATGAATATCATATGTCCTCTTCTATTTATTACTTCTGGATTAAAATACGCAATTTATTCCTGCAATTCCTAATACACTGGACACTGTACCGGCTCTAAGACGTACTGTTCTTCAAAGGCCGGGTAATCAAGCAGATTATGTAAATAATATTCATGCATATACTCGGAGGGCAGTTGACACGATACGACCTTCTTTTTCTTTGATGATGATGAAGTTTATGAATAGAATTGAACAATAATATTAATGCAGTTCGTGCCACTGTACGTTACTAGCCTTAAGGCGCTGCTCAAGCATAGGAAAAGTCCTATATGCTTGCTGGAATGCTGGCCCGGTTCGTTTGATAATTTAATATAGCCAAAACATGCATGTGAGATAGATGCATGGTAGTACACTGTTTATATGATCTACTGCGTTAAGGACCTTGCATTGTCCAGCTATGTTCTGCTGCGCGTGTCGTGTCATACAGTACACGGCCTTCATTCTTCTCACGATGACTGGCCGGCGAGAGCATACTCCCTCCGTCCCCAAATATAACCATTCGTTGACTTCCAGACGTCACGTTTAATCATCCGTCTTATTCAAAAAATTTATAAAAATATAAAACAAATAAGTCACACTTGAAGTATACCTAATGATAAAACAAGTCATAGCAAAATAAATAATATATTCACAAAATTTTGAATAAGACAGATGATCAAATATGATACACGAAAATCGAAAAATACTTATATTGTGGGATGGAGGGAGTAAGTTCCTTTGCTGTTCAAAGCAGTATACATCACCTTTGATTATGCGCGTCATGTGACATGCTCTTTGTCTGTACACGTGCCCTAGACTGCAATCGTTCATCCGAGATTGTGGTCGATCGGTCAAATTTCACAGAGTTTAATTTTCACGGTGAAACGCTAGTGCGTATGGGTGGCCAACAGGGAGCGAGTTTCTTTTGGTTTTACATAGCTCTGTACGCCAATGCAAAAATTTTCTTTCCAACATGTGTTGCCAATTACATGATACGTGTGATTTTAGTAGGAGGTCACCACAAAAATAACAATTGCTGAAAGCTTCTGTTTAGCTAAGTGTGAAGGGAGTAAGATGCATTTTGGTTTTCGGCATAGAATCATTTAGTAGCTAGCAACTGGCTAGGATTATTGAGTACTAGAGTTTATACTGATAAAGGCATCTTTAATGTGTAGAACCACCTCTAATTATATAGATTCTCCCCAAAATTATTTGACCTCGTATACTGTGTTAGCTGTATAATGTATAGAACCTAGGGTTTTGAATATATAAATAGGATCCACGACCCTCATCTCTTTCTCTCCTTCCCTCTTCACAATGCAAATACATGCAATGGAAATTGCATGGTACTAGAAACTGTTAGATATTTAATAGATAGTTAAGTATTTTCTAGCATATTTTAATTTTGAAAACTAATAGTAATTTACAATGTAAATTAGTGATGTTGTGACGACAGAATATGTGCAAGCGTTTATGTCAATTCTTTAAACTAACACGAATAGAAGGATAAAACATAGGTGGTTCACCACGTGGAGGGCTACTGGTCGGCAGTGGATGCGCTGTCCATCACCGCTGGAGTATTTGAATTAACCATACTCAACTGGCCTTGCCTGAAGTAGGCAATCTAATTTGGTGTAACGTCGATCTGAGCCAGTGCAGTCCATCTAACAATTTTCTGGAAGTAGTTGTATGGAAGTAGATGGCCGTCAGGAAGCATTTGTTCGCCTGGCGAAGCTGGAAGTAGTCGTACGGGTGAGGAAGATGCCCACTTAGGAAGTAGTCGTTCACATCAAATAGTTGCGAAGTCGTACATTTCCCAAAAACCTTATCTCCCATCTATCCCGAGCAAGATCACAAAGGTAGAAATGTTCCGGAGGCCAGCGCGCGCAATGCTTTGCCTTGGGAGTGAGTTATAGCAGCAACAACAAAACAATGAAAGAGAGGGGTCTCGAAACAGCTCGGTGAGGCAAGCGTTGTGGTACACCACTCTACTTTTACCAGTTTCATAGATGGTGTAAGTCCATCTTATAACTTGGTTAGGATTCTCCTAACTCCCCATACGGGATTACCTATTTTGTAACTCCCTATCATTAACTAATGGATTTTTAATTCTTATTTAATTCATTAACAATAAATAGATCTGACCTGATTAATCCAACAAAAACTAGTTAAAAAGTGATATTGGCCACCTCTGTATGTCACGATAACCTTTGGTTGAGCTTCATAAGAAGCCGGGTATGGCCACTCGATCATATGAACAGCTGGTACAAAGTATCTTCAATCAACACAAGGAAAATTTCCCCGTTTTATTTACTTGATTGACTCTTGGATTGCTTGTTACTTTTTACATGTTAGTACTAAGTCTTTCTGGATAGTGGATGTTCTGCTCATCAATTATTGCAAAGATTCCGTATGTATCCTACTGCGAAGAGAGGTAGATTGAAGAACTATGGTCCATGTCTATCTACATGTTTGCAACTCCCACTGTAGTACGTGGTCCCTGTTCGCAGGTCACAGTAGCATGAACTAAGGTCATTCATGGTGGCAAGTTTTATTTCACTGTTTCTAAAAGCGTCGATTACATCAGCGCTAAAGAGGTGTAGGCTGAAGAAATGAAACTAAAGTTTCATAAGATTATCATAGAACTTAAATGACGCATTACGTTGTACAATGAAACAATAATCAATGGATCGAGTTTCAAATGGTGAAATGGCTTGTTTTATAGCAAATGGGCTGTTGGTGAGTGGTGACAAAAAGGTGCCGAACACCACCAAGTGTCATACTAGCGCATGCCAACGTTAATTAAGTGCTCATAGTCAGTTTTTTTTGGGTATTTTTTCTGAAATTTCTAATTACCCTATGCTCTCTTTCTTTGCTCCCAGATAAAAAGGGGAAGGGGGAACGGAACCAAGGGAACCATGGGGTTTTGGTCGCTGGGTTAATAGTTTTTTTAGAAACATAGTAGTGACGTAGGTGTTGAGAGCATCTCCAAGAAATTAGTTAAAAAGACTAGTCAAATTTACTGAATTAGCTACTCTCAAAAATAGATTTGACTAACAAATAATAGAGTAATACAACAGATTCTGTAAAGATGGTTAGTGAAGTAGGCTAGCTCAAAATACCTAGTGAATGAGGTGAGACGGAGAGCCACTAAATTTGAAGGGTCATTTACAGAGTTTGTTGAAAATGTTTTTTCTCTAACAATAGCTAAATTTAACTTTAGGAAACGATTTGGCTTGCCTCTTGGAGATGCTCTGACATACATGTATGTATATCTATCTCTATAAATATACGTATATAACTCTAGATTTTTGAGCACCTATGAGAGAATGAACCTGATATATTGAGATAGACGAAGTCACAGTAGACTCTAGCTGAGGACATAACATCATTTAAAGAATAAGACCAGTTAAATCAAAAGCTGGATGAAAAGGTTACACCACAGAGAACTCTACCAGCTGAGCTACACTCTAACATTCAGTTTGCCCTTGGATTAATAACCCTTGAATCCCAAACTAATAAGCCTTAAACAATAATTGATTACCATTATTATTGCACCGAGAAAAAGAAATGAACTGCAACTAAGCTATTGGCGGCATGTAAAATAAGCTACGAGCTTCAAATGAAAAGCACGTATAGACCGTGAAATTATGGAAAATTGTCACTCGATCAATCAAGTGCACAAACTACTGAAGCGAGATGAGCGGAGCACTAGTATGTTATTCATCTCATATTTGAAACTTGACATTTTTTGCTGCAAAGCGTATGTATATTTATATCATGTTTCCCGAAAAAAAACAGATTTATATCATGTAATTTACTTTACAAGCTTAGGATTTTCCGTTTATTTTATATGATGAATTACTGTTTGAAAACAAAAGTGGGGAGAACCGAGGGAGGTGTCAAATGGGTTCCATGGACAAATCAAAGCCGTAGTATATCCAGGAGCTCATACCTAACACAAACCGAGAAGAGAGGCCATGTAGTCGAGCAGATAACGGCCCATGTTGGCCCGGCCAATACACCCATGAGCTGAAATATTTCTCCCCACGCTAGGCCATGAACATGTAAACATGTTTCTTCTGATCTCATGTTTTTTAATAATTGATAAAAGATTATCCGGCCTTGACCAACTGGCTACAGCCCGAGTTTACATAGCACATCCATCTGCGTACTCACACTTTAAAACAGCAAAGCACACACCACACGAAAGATGAAAGCATTAGTTTGCAATCCTATTACTAAACCTCCATCCATGATGTGCGAAAAAAAGCATGGCCAAAGCCTCCAAAGCTTGGCAGACGTCTTTTATTGATTGTCTGTCTTCTTCAAGCCGATGAAGCTGTGCCCCGAACCGAAGCCAATATGTGCCCCAGAACAGTACCTGTAAATAAGTTGTTGATGGAGATTTGTCAAAAACCAAGTCATTCCTGCTAAGCCATAGTACCCAACATAAAACAGATGCACCTGCCAACATTTGATTTTTCAACTTTTTGCTAAAACCCGTAAGCCAGTTACTGAACAAGTCATTGAAACTAGAAGGTTTAGGACGATTCAGAACAAATTGGACAGCCCTCCAAAGGAATGTAGCCATATGACAATCAAAAAATAAATGTTGTATTGTCTCTTCTTTGGAACAAAACGAGCATAACTTACTCCCGTTCCAATTCCTCCTAGCTAAATTATCCTTTGTTAGAATAACACCCTTCTTTAAGTACCACATGAAATTTTTTATTTTCAACCTCCAAATTTGCTTATGATTTTGTACATTACCGTTGTTCATAAGAGCCACATACATTGATTTGACAGAGAATAAGCCAGTTTGAGTTAAATTCCATCTAAAGGCATCCGTACTATCTCTCAACTGTATATGGCTAATACTGGCTAACAAATTATGCCACAAAATTAAATTCTGGCCAACTAAGGCTCTCCCAAAAGGCACATTAAGAGGAATCCTAGAGAAAACCGAGGCAACCTTATCAGTCTTCTTTCTAGTAATATTATAGAGTCGGATATTGTTGTTGTAAGGTAAAATTTCCTAACCACTTGTCCTCCCAAAACCTGACTTGTTTACCGTCAGTTAAATGGAAGGTACCAAAGTTAGTAAATGTTTGTTTAACCTTCATCAAACCCGACCAGAAATGGGAATCTCCTGGTTTTCTCTCAACTTGCGTAATAGTTTGAGCACGCAAATATTTATTACGCAGCAACTGTTGCCACATGCCGTCCCCATTTATCAGATTAAATAACCACTTGCTCAGTAAACACTGATTTTGGACCTCCAAATCTTTGATTCCTAATCCACCTATTTCTTTTGGTTGGCAGAGAATTTCCCATCTAGCCAACCTATATTTCCTTTTATGTCCATCCGATTGCCAGAAAAACCGAGATCAGTAGTAATTTAGCTTCGCTAACACCCCTTTTGGAATCTCAAAAAAGGAGAGCATGAATACTGCCAGACTACTTAGGACGGAATTAATTAGCACTAACCGTCCTCCTACTGACATATGTTTGCCTTTCCAACTTGCCAATTTCTTTTCAAAATTTTCTTCTATTCCTTTCCAATCCGCGTTACCGAGTTTCCGACAATGCATGAGAATGCCCAAGTATCGAAAGGGGTATGATCCTGCTTTGCACCCAAATAAATCAACATACTGTTGCTCACTTTCTTTGGCTTGGCCAAAACAGAATATTTCACTTTTGTGAAAATTGATTTTAAGACCCGACTTCATGTTTGTGGCTTTTGCAACATCAGGATCCATAAACAGAATGGTGTCATCCGCATACTGTAAGATGGACAATCCACCATCTACTAGGTGCGGGACAACACCAGTGATTTGACCCTCCTCTTTGGCCCTATTAATGAGGATTGCTAACGTATCAACCATAATGTTAAACAAAATTGGTGACAGTGGGTCTCCCTGTCTCAACCCTTTCCATGTCTGGAAATTCTGACCAACCTGGTCGTTTATTTTAATACCAACATGGCCCTGCTGGGTAAAAGCCTCAATCCACTGTCACCACTTGTGTGAAAAACCTTTCATCCTCAAAGTCTATTGTACAAAGGACCACTTAACTTTGTCGTATGCCTTTTCAAAGTCAATTTTAAAAATCACACCGCTTTGTTTCTTCCTATGCATTTCATGTATTGTCTCGTGTAACACTACCACTCCTTCCATTATATTCCTCCCTGGCAGGAATGCTGTTTGCGTAGGACTAATGACATTCTGTGCTACCAACGAAATTCTGTTTGTCGCTACCTTTGTGAATATTTTGAAGCTCACATTAACAAACATATTGGTCTGTATTGCTGTATTTTAGTGGCTTCTCTGCACTTCGGTAGCAATATTATTGTACCGAAGTTTAGACTAAAAATAGGCAAGGAACCATTATGGAACTCTGTAAATAGAAGTAACAAATCCTCCTTTATAAAATCCCATGAGGCCTGATAGAATTCAATAGGGAACCCATCAGGCTAGGGGCTTTATTATGTTCCATCTGGAAAAATTACCTCTTTTACTTCCTGCTCTGAGAACATTGCTACAAGAGTCTCGTTTAAAATACCCGAGACCTGAGGGATATCTGCTATTCGTGTCTCATCCAATCGGAGATCATTACCCTCCGGGGGACCGAATAGCCCTTTGTAATATGAGGTGATATATCTTTTCAACTCATCATCACGTGTAATCCATCTATCCTCACCTTGCAGCTGATAAATTCTCGTTTTACGGTATCTTCCGTTTGCTACCAGTTGGAAGTATTGGAGTCTCCCTCCAACAACTCTTTCACTTTCGCACTTTGGTATCACTTAATCTCCTCTTCTCTTAACAACGCTGCTAGTCTATTTTGACAGCACCGCTTTAAGTCGATCTCCTGAGATGACAAAAGACAGGATTCCGCCTTTCTATCTAAGGAGTCAAGTTTATCAAGTAGCTGTTTTTTCTCCTTATAATGGCCACTTGTGCTCTTAGCCCAGCCCCGCAAGTGCTGGCGTACTTTATGAATTTTAGCTTGCCAACGTTCTATAGGAGTGTCCCCACCCTTTTCATTTATCCACAACTCTTTGATCATATCTAGGAAACCGTCGCGGAGCTGCCAACCTAGCTCGTATTTGAAAGCAGGTTGGTGGCTGCCCGCAGTCGCCTCTCCAGTGTTCAAGAGTAAAGGAGTGTGATCCGAGATACCTCGATTGAGTGCAATAACCGTGGACAGTGGAAACTTATGCTCCCACTCCGTAGACATTAGCACCCGATCTAGCTTCTCGTATGTTGGCGTCTGCAGTGAGTTAGCCCATGTGTATTGTCTCCCTGACATTAATAATTCTCTCAAATCCAGACCATCAATAACGGCATGAAACAGAAACGGCCACCGATGATCAAAATTCTCATTATTCTTCTCATCAGCACTCCGTAAAATATTAAAGTCACCCCCAACAAGGATGGGTAATTCTTCATGAGTACACAGCTGAACTAACTCTGTTCAAAAAGCTTCTTTAAACTCATGCTGAGCCGGATTATAAACTACCACTGGTGCCCACTCGAAGCTGTCAATTTTATTGCACAAGTGAAACTTAATATAATAATCACCCTCATCGATTGCCCCGATATGGAAAACTTCCAAATCAATTCCCAGCAGTATTCCACCAGAGCGACCTTTCGGTTCTTTGCAATGCCAGATATAATGTAGATGTGTTCGATCAGTTACCGACTAGCGTGGACAGAAAAGAAGAATACCGAACCCGTTTCCAACTGTAAGGAAACAAGCTACTGTAGGATAAAACTCTTGTCCGTCTCAAATTTGGAAAAGTTCCTATCCACGTCACGTGCACATAGAACAGCCAGCCAAATCAGTATCATACACCACGGCCACATATTACCACGTCACGGCCCTCCCATGTCCACCCGATCAGAAGAACTCACGGTCCAGATCACAGCTGCCCACACGTCCCTCAGCTATTGGACAAATCACGTCGGAGGCTCAGAATCAGAATACACACCGCCTCCGAGTCTCCTCCCACCCCGACGCGCACTGCTCGTATAGCTTCATATATATTCCGACGTTCCCCTACCGGCCTCCTCGTCTTCGTATTGTGTCTTACGCTCGCTCTTAGCAATATCGGCAAGAAATCGACGCGATGGCGCTGTCTCGCGTGGGGTGCTTCTTCTCACGCTGCTGGCGGCGGATCTCGTAGCTCCGATTCACGCAGCGTCGGCTCGTGGAGCGGCCGCCGGAGGCGCCGACAAGGAGAACACCGGCACCGTAATCGGCATCGACCTGGGCACCACCTACTCGTGCGTCGGCGTCTATCGGAACGGCCATATCGAGATCATCGCCAACGACCAGGGCAACCGGATCACCCCCTCCTGGGTCGCCTTCACCGACTCCGGCGAGCGACTCATCGGCGAGGCCGCCAAGAACCAGGCGGCGGCCAACCCGGAGCGCACCATCTATGACGCCAAGAGGCACATCGGGCGCCAGTTCGACGACGCCATGCTGCAGCGCGACATGAAGCTGCTGCCCTACGCCGTCGTCAACCGGAACGGCAAGCCACACGTCCGCGTCTAGGTCAGGGATGGCGACGTGTGGGAGTTCAGCCCCGAGGAGGTGAGCGCCATGGTGCTGACCAAGATGAAGGAGACCGCCGAGGCCTACCTCGGCGAGAAATTCACGCACGCTGTGGTCACCGTCCCGGCCTACTTCAACGACGCGCATCGCCAGGCCACCAAGGACGCCGGCGTCATCGCCGGCCTCAAGGTGCTCCGCATCGTCAACGAGCCCACCGCGGCCGCCATCGCCTACGGCATCGACAAGAAGGGCGCCGAGAAGAACGTCCTCGTCTTCGACCTCGGCGGCGGTACCTTCGACGTCAGCATCCTGGCCATTGACAACGGCGTCTTCGAGGTGCTCGCCACAAACGGCGACACCCACCTCGGCGGCGAGGACTTCGACCACCGCGTCATGGACTACTTCATCAAGCTCATCAAGCGTAGGCACGGCCGCGACATCGCCGGCGACGCCCGTGCGCTGGCGAAGCTGCGCCGCGAGTGCGAGTGCGCCAAGCGCGCGCTGAGCAACCAGCACCAGGTGCGCGTGGAGATTGAGGCGCTGTTCGACGGCATCGATTTCTCGGAGCAGCTCACCGGGGCGAGGTTCCAGGAGCTCAACAACGACCTGTTCCGGAAGACGATGGTGCTGGTGAAGAAGGCCATGGTGGACGCCGGGTTGAAGAAGGGCGACATCCACGAGATCGTGCTCGTCGGCAGTAGCACCAGGATCCCCAAGGTGCAGCAGCTGCTCAAGGACTACTTCAACGGCAAGGAGCCCAACAAGGGGGTCAACCCCGACGAGGCCGTCGCGTACGGCGCCGTAGTCCAGGCGAGCATCCTCAGCGGTCACGTCGACGAGAACACCCAAGATATGGTCCTCCTCGACGTCGCGCCGCTGACGCTGGGCATGGAGACGGTCGGCGGGTTGATGACGAAGCTGATCGCGAGGAACACGATGGTGCCGATGAAGAAGACGCAGGTGTTCACCACGTACCAGGACAGGCAGACCACAGTGACCATCAAGGTGTACGAGGGGGAGAGGAGCATGACCCAGGACAACAGGATGCTCGGCAAGTTCGACCTCTCCGAGATCCCGCCGGTGCCCAGGGGCACGCCGCAGATCGAGGTGACCTTCGAGGTGGATGCCAACAGCATCCTCCACGTGAAGGCAGCGGACAAGGGCACCAGCAAGTCGGAGAAGATCACCATCACGAGCGACGACCGTCGGCTGAGCCAGGACGAGATCGACCGGATGGTGCGCGAGCCGCGAGGAGTTCGCGGAGGAGGATCAGAAGGTGAGGGAGCGGGTCGACGCACGCAACAAGCTCGAGACGTATGTCTACCAAGTGAAGAGCGCGGTGGACGATGGCAAGATGGCTGACAAGATGGATGCTGAGGAGGAGAAGGTGGAGGAGGCAGTCAGGGAAGCCAACCAGTGGCTCGACGGCAACTCAGAGGCTGCAAAGGAGGACTACGAGGAGAAGCTCAAGGACCTGGAGGATGTGTGCAACCCTGTCAACGCGGTTTTCCCACAACCGCGTGTGGGAACACGCGCTATCCAATGCTCCTCCTTCCCCGGCTTCGAGATTCGCGCCCTCTCCCTCTCTCTGCCCGCCCATGCCTCGCCTCGCCTTGGCCGCTCCGCAACGCCTCGGCCGCTCCGCCCACGCGCCGCCGACCCGCCGCCGATGCTTCACCGCCGACCCCGCCACTCCGACGCGCCTCGCCGTGCCATGTCCGCCGCGCCTCGCCGTGCCATGTCCGCAGCGCGTCGCCACACCACGTCCTCGTCGCGCCGCC
>OAMR01000547.1:779016-811680 GCA_900205405.1 Echinochloa crus-galli | reverse complement strand
TCACCGGCCGCGCGCCCGCCGCTGGCTCGCCTCGCCGTCGCAACGCCGTGCAGCTCGCCTCGGGACCGGCCGCCACCCGCCGCGTCCTCCGCCGCGAGAACCACCAGTTCCGGCCGCGGGGTCTCCGGATCCACACCCGCCGGCACTGGATCCGGCCGTCCCCGGCCCGCCGGCGCCACCGCAGCCGCTTCCTTTGACGATGGCGACCGCGCCCGCTTGACGGAGGAAGTAGGGATTGGACCGCCCCGCCGCCGCCATTCTTGCCAGCCGGCCAGACTTTTTTGGCATGACCGGTTAGACCGGTTCCTTGAGAACCGGCCAATTTGAGATCATGTTGCCCCCCAGCCGAACATGATCGTTGCTTAGCTATATTATTTGCGACATGCTTATCATTGGAGACAATTTGATCAACATAACTAGCCGATGATTTTTCAATCGTCGGCTTTTCTATGTCTAGTGTCAAATCTGAATTTTTATTTAATCTACCATCTTTTTTGACACGATAGACTTGTTTGATCACCTTACGCTTATTTTTTCCATCTTTTTTGACACGATAGACTTGTTTAATCACCTTACGCTTATTTTTATGTGTGGACCAATTCTTTTGATCAAAATGGTCATTATGCATAGGTGATGGCTTATTAATTACCGGCTCCCTATAAGTAATATAATCTGAACATAAATGTCTAGGAAGAGGCGGCATATATGAATTATAATACCAAGGAGAATAAGAATAAGGTATATTAAAACAAAACTCCCATGGCATCGGTGTAGGTGATCCATATGGTCAAAATGACATTGATTTGTGAGAATTATTTCATTGCTGATTCTGATTATGGAACTTTTCTCTAACTCTTATACACATCTATTGTTTGGAATTTTTAGACCGACTAGCATCATTGACAATCTTTTGTCTTTGAGACTTAGCCGGAAGTTTCTTGTTATACTTCGGCTTTTCTCTTTGATGCTTATGACGACCTTTGGATTCAATGGTTTTCCAAACACCAATCTCGGGCTTTTTAGGTTTAACCATCTTTGGTTTTAATTTATTTTGTGAAACCCTAGATGAGGCGGTTAGACTGGTTTGAGAACCGGGCAGACCGGTCACAATGCAACCGGCACCGTTGCCTTTATGTTGTTGCCCCCCGAGCGTTGAAGTACTAGACACACTTTCTATGCTCATGCTAGGGGATTTTGGATCAACAATTTCGGCTTGAGATGGCCGATTTGTTTCTTGACAAACAACATCACAATTTGGCAAGTTGCAAGGATCAATAATAGCATTAGTCGGCTTTTCAATAGCCAACTCTTGATCAACCGGAATTGAATCTACCTTATCCTCTTGAGTAATAAAAAATTTAACATAGGTAGATAGACGGGTAGATATCGTATCGGAAGATTGTATCTCCTTTAATATGGCGATGGTCGATGGTGGCTGCCACTCTTTAATCTTGATAATACCTTGCTCGGTTCGTATGTAACAGGACAGAAATGATTCCTTGCAGATCTGTTTTGCTTCATGCGCATATTCTTCACGTGCTTTTTCATAATCATCTTCATGTGCCACCATATTGCTAGGATTTGCTTCCCCAACGCAGTCGCCAAAATATGTTGACGTCAGTTTCGGGCCAACACACGAATCACACTTGAACGTGCGGTGCACAGAGGGGCTCCTTGCTGCTCCTCCACGCAGGTTGGTCATACCGGTATTGATAGCCAGTCAGACCGGTCTTGTCGGCGGTGCCCGACGAGAGACCAACGAACGCCCGCCCGAGAGGGATCCCGTCGGGGCAGGCGCACCTTGGTTTGCCCTAGGCTCGGCAGGCCAGCTACGACGCCTCCTCGTGCCCTGGTGACAGAAGAAGGATAGCACATGGGGTTGGAAAAGTTGGGTAAAGGGAACGAAAGGTAAAAAAGATAAAAGTGTAATTGATAGATTCGATTGGGGATATCTCAATCGGCCTTGTCCCTTTATATTTATAGGGTGGGATGGTCTTACCCCGTCATAAGTTGAAACCCTAACAAATCTCATGTTAAAACAACTCTAACTTGGTTTACACAGCATAAAACCGGTCTGACCGGATTAGGAACCGGTTTCACCGGTCTGCCCTGGTGCGGAATCTCCCCGAAGCCATAACTCTCTCATCCGGAGTCCAAATTAGGCGTTCCACATATGCATCTTGATCGTCTTGACGAGAGCTACGAAATAGTGAACTCTAATTTGCATTTTGAAAATGCTTACTAAACCGGTCGGACCGGTTTGTGCATACCTATCAGACCGGTTTGCACAGGCGTGCCAATTTTGGTCGTCAACACCCCGGTAGCGACATGCACATATTTGATGGAATTTAGTGCTTGTGGCCCATTTGGAGCCCATGAAGAAATTCCTAAATTCCTAAATAAATCTCAAAGGCCCATGTGTGCATGAGGAAGTGGTGCAATGGTGCAACCCTTAAGTCCCATATTGCTAGTTGAGAGGAGGGATGGCCAACTTAAATATGGAAGTTGGCTCCACTCCTCCAAGCTATGTGTGTGGGGAGAGAAGGGAAGCTCCACACGCGCGCGCTCGCTCGCCTTGCCTCGCCGGGCCGGGCCGGGTGAAGGGCGCGGGCGCACGACGTCTGCGTGAATGGTCCGCCGAATTCCGGCTCCTCGCCTTGCGGGAGCGCGGCTTCCTTTTGCTGTTTTTATTTTTGATTTCTTGGCTATCAAGTCGGCGAGATATGCGGAGTCCTTATCGGTTTGGAGATCACGATCGCGATGTGAGATCGTGGGCTTCCCTATATATCCGACCCATCGGCCTCTGCCAAAATACATCTAATCGACCTAGGGTTTTTGCCTCCTCTCGCTGCTGCGCCGCCGCTGTAGTCTGCTCCATCCCGATCGTCGGGAGAGGGCGAATAAGGTTTTTGGGAAGCACTCCGCGCGACTGCTTCAAGTCTTCGTCACGGCACGTCTTCCGTCAAGATCCGGCGCTGTACGAGCTCGTCGTCTGCAGCGCCGACTCCTGCGTCCTGTTCACACCGTCGGTCACGCTTCGTCAACACCTGTCATCATGGCTACTCCTGCAAGTTCGTTGTACGTATGCCGTGTTCAGATCTATTATTTCATCATGTTTTCTGAGTTCTTCATGATGATGCTGATGATGGTTACTAGTATGTTAGAGTGTTGCATGCTAGTATTAATTCGTGCCATGTTTATTATTGTTCGGATTTTAATCAATAAATTGTCTATGTTTCCAACAATCCAAAAACCTTATATTTATAGGCAATCTGTTGATATGAGTAACATGAGGGCTGGTTTTGTCGATGCGATGAAGCCTGATAAGTTAACTGGTGTGAACTTTAAGAGGTGGGCAGCCAGGATCCGTCTCTGGTTTAATGCTATGAACATCTGGGACACGAGGTTGGGCAAACCTGACGGTGAACTTACTGGTGATGAGCAGAAAAAGTTTGCTGATGAGCAGAATAAGTTTGCTGATGCCAACAACCTTTTCGTGGGATGTCTCATAAGCGTTCTCTGACCGTCTGGTTGATGCCTACTTGGACATGACCAATGCGAAGGTGCTATGGGATGCTATGTCTACGAGAAATAATGCAGCAGATGCAGGCAGTGAGCTTTACCTCATGGAGAGTTTCCATGACTTCAAGATGGTGAATAACCGTTCTGTGGTCGAACAAGCTCATGACGTTCAGTGCATTGTCAGGGATCTTGAACTTGCTAAGTGTCCTCTTCCGGACAAGTTTGTGGCTGGGTGCATCATTGCAAAGTAGCCCCCATCATGGAGGAACTTCGCCACTGCTCAGAAGACTAAGAGACAGGAGATATCGGTTGATAACCTGATAGCGTCTCTAGATGTTGAAGAGAAAGCTCGGAAGAAGGACACTACTGAGAAAGGAGATCATTGTTAGTCCAATGCCAATCTGGTTCAGAACAAGTTCCCCCGCAAGAACTTCAACAAGAACAAAGGGAACAACAACAACAAGGTTGTCAAGACCACTACCTTTAAGAAGAAGAAGGTGGACAAGGCTGAGATGGACTGCTACACTTGTGGAGAGCTTGGGCATCTCGCCAAGGAGTGTCCAAAGCATGCAGACCGCAAGGCCAAGGCCAAGCAATCTGGAGCTTCAAAGGATGTCAACATGGTGACCGCTGGCAATGCTAGAGACAGGTATGGTAATTTACCTACTGTTCTTTCAGTTTTTCTTTCCACATGCTAGTGTCTAGATACGGGTGCTAATGTTCATGTGTGTGCTAACATCTCCTTGTTTTCGTCTTACCAGGACGTCCAAGATTCCTCTGAGCTGATGGGGAAAGGGTCACCTGCTGCTGTTCATGGCATTGGTACGGTGGATCTGAAGTTTACTTCGGGAAAGATCGTGCAGCTGAGGAACGTGCAGCATGTCCCTACTATCAACAAGAATCTTGTGAGCGGGTCGGTCCTTAGCAAGGACAGGTTTAAGGTACGTAGTCTTAGAGTCCAATAAATTAGTCGTGCAGAAACATGGACAATTCATTGGTAAAGGTTATGATTGCGGAGGCTTGTTCCGCTTTTCCCTTTCAGAGTTTTGTAATAAGTCGGTGAACCATATTTGTGGCGACGTTAGTAATGATGCGAGTGTTTGGCATTCACGCTTATGTCACATTAATTTTGGTTTGATGTCTCGACTCTCTAGTCTATGTTTAATTCCGAACTTCACCATTGCCAAAGGTTCTAAGTGCCATAGCTGTGTGCAATCAAAGCAACATCGGAAGCCTCACAAAGCGGCCGAGGAGAGACACTTGGCACCTCTAAAACTCATACATTCTGATCTGTGCGAGGTGAATGGTGTGTTGACAAAAGGTGGAAAAAGATATTTCATGACATTAATTGATGACGCGACTAGATTTTGCTATGTTTATTTGTTGCACACTAAAGATGAAGCGTTAGACTACTTTAAAATGTATAAGGCCGAAGTTGAAAACCAACTCGAGAGAAAGATCAAACGTCTAAGGTCTGATCATGGTGGCGAGTATTTTCCTAAGATCTTTGATGAATTCTATGAGGAACATGATATTGTTCATGAGAGGACGCCTCCCTATTCGCCCGAGTCAAACGGGATTGCCGAGAGGAAAAACCGCACGTTGACTGACTTGGTTAATTCCATGTTGGACACTGCTGGTTTATCTAAGGCATGGTGGGGGGAGGCTGTATTGACTTCATGTCATGTCCTGAATAGAGTTCCGAACAAGAATAAGGATCAAACTCCGTATGAGATGTGGAGCGGGAGGAAACCATCACTTTCGTATTTGCGCACGTGGGGATGTTTGGTGAAA
The DNA here is from genome assembly GCA_900205405.1 of Echinochloa crus-galli. NCBI lineage: Eukaryota > Viridiplantae > Streptophyta > Magnoliopsida > Poales > Poaceae > Echinochloa > Echinochloa crus-galli. The sequence goes on along the minus strand of OAMR01000547.1, from coordinate 806,364 downwards.
GTGAATGTGCCTATTCCAAAGAAGCGCAAATTAGGACCTAAGATAGTGGATTGCGTCTTACTGGGATATGCTCAGAGGAGCATTGCTTATAGGTTTTTAGTAGTTAAATCTGAGGTACCTGATATGCATGTTGATACTATTATGGAATCTCGTGATGCAACATTTTTTGAGAACATATTTCTGTTAAAAGATATTCATAGAATTTCTAGATTTTCCACTGAGATAACTCCTGAACCTCCCGCACCTACTGAGACTTCTGAACAACCAGATAACCTCGAGCATGAGGATGTCCTAGAGAAGGATGACAGTGAAGCTCCTAGAAGGAGCAAGAGACAGATGATTGCGAAATCCTTTGGTGATGATTTCACTGTGTACCTTGTGGACGACACTCCCACGTCTATTACTGAGGCATATGCATCTCCAGATGCAGATGATTGGAAAGAAGCTGTCCGTAGTGAGATGGACTCGATTCTTTCTAATGGGACGTGGGAGCTCTCTGAACGACCCTATGGCTACAAACCGGTGGGTTGTAAATGGGTGTTCAAGAAAAATCTTAGGTCTGATGGTACTGTTGAGAAGTACAAGGTTCGGCTTGTGGCAAAGGGCTACACACAAAAAGAAGGTGAAGATTTCTTTGATACTTATTCACCTGTTGCCAGAATGACTACTATTCGAGCACTACTTTCGTTGGCTGCCTCATACGGTCTTATCATTCATCAGATGGATGTAAAGACGGCTTTCCTGAATGGAGAGTTGGATGAGGAGATCTATATGGATCAACCTGACAGATTTGTAGTGAAGGGTCATGAGAACAAGGTGTGTAAATTGCTGAAATCCTTGTATTGCTTGAAACAAGCACCAAAGCAATGGCATGAGAAGTTTGATAGAACTTTAACTTCTGCGGGCTTTGTCATTAATGAGGCTGATAGATGTGTGTACTATCGCCATGGTGGGGGTCAAGGTGTTATATTGTGCTTGTATGTGGATGACATACTGATCTTTGGCACAAACATTGATGTGATCAATGAGGTCAAGTCTTTTCTATCAAAGAGCTTTGATATGAAAGATCTGGGGGTAGCTGATGTTATTCTGAACATTAAGCTAACCAAGCATGACAATGGGATCACTCTTTCGCAAGCCCATTATGTAGAGAATGTTTTGAGTCGGTTTGGCTATTTGGATAGAAAACCTGCTCCAACACCTTATGACCCCAGTGTGATACTCAGAAAGAACAAGAAAATTGCGAAGGACCAAGTGAGATACTCTCAGATCATTGGTTCACTCATATACTTAGCTGACGCAACAAGGCCCGACATATCATATGCTTTGAGCAAATTGAGCAGGTTCATGTCAAACCCGGGTTCTGATCGTTGGCATGCACTTGAAAGGGTAATGCGCTACTTAGTGGGGACTTTGAGTTATGCGATACACTATTCCGGGCACCCTGCTGTGCTAGAGGGATATAGTGATTCGAACTGGATCTCGGACGCTGATGAGTTGTACGCCACGAGTGGGTATGTGTTTACCCTTGGTGGTGGTGCTATATCATGGAGGTCTTGCAAACAGACCATTTTGACGAGGTCAACCATGGAGGCAGAGCTTACTGCTTTGGACACAGCCACTATAGAGGCAGAATGGTTGCGTGAGCTCTTGATGGACTTGCCGGTGGTTGAGAAACCAGTACCAGCCATCCTTATGAACTGTGACAATAAAATGGTGATAGTCAAAGTGAACAGTGCTAAGGACAATGCGAAGTCATCAAGACACGTCAAGAGACGACTGAAGTCTGTCAGGAGGTTGAGAAACTCCGGAGTAATAAGTGTGACTTATATTCAAACAAATAAAAACCTGGCAGATCCCTTTACCAAAGGGCTATCGCGTAACGTGATAGAAAGTGCATCGAGGGAGATGGGTTTGAGACCCGTTTAAGTTGCTGAAGTGGTAACCCAACCTATGTGATCGGAGATCCCGTGAAGTAGGACCTGGGAAGAACGAGCTATCGGTTGACTGAGGAGAGTAATCTTTCAGATACCCTCTCTAAGTGAAGATGCAATACTCTCGATTGTTGTAAGGCAGGTTAGCTTTATGCTTTAATGTGGTTCTGTTGGCTTGGATAAGCAAAGATGTTGTCCTACAAGGCATTCTTGAAAGAACACACCTATATGAGCCTGACTGTATAACGTCGCAGTCTATGAGATTTGAGTGATCTCTAGTAAGCTTATGAAGAGACCGGGGAGTACGACGTATATTCTCCCACCCGCGGGGTAGGCTACTGGCAGCAACGTACCGGTTTTTGTCTTTAAGTGAAACTTATTCGCACAAAACTTGTAATTCAAGGCCTAGTCCATTGTCAAGTTGTGGATGAGTGTAGCTTGAAGCTCTAGGCGAGAGTTCAACTTAACAGTCCTTTCTGAAACACTGGTATATAAACAGTAGTGAGAGACAGGCAAAATCTCTGATGGGTATTTGAGATCTGGTGGGGGATTGATGGAATTTAGTGCTTGTGGCCCATTTGGAGCCCATGAAGAAATTCCTAAATAAATCTGAAAGGCCCATGTGTGCATGAGCAAGTGGTGCAATGGTGCAACCCTTTAGTCCCACATTGCTAGTTGAGAGGAGGGATGGCCAACTTAAATATGGAAGTTGGCTCCACTCCTCCAAGCTATGTGTGTGTGAAGAGAAGGGAAGCTCCACACGCGCGCGCTCGCCTCGCCGGGCGGGGCGAAGGGCGCGGGCGCACGACGTCTGCGTGAATGGTCCGCCGACTTCCGGCTCCTCGCCTTGCGGGAGCGCGGCTTCCTTTTGCTGTTTTTATTTTTGGTTTGTTGGCTATCAAGTCGGCGAGATATGCGGAGTCCTTATCGGTTTGGAGATCACGATCGCGATATGAGACCGTGGGCTTCCCTATATATCGGACCCATCGGCCTCTGCCAAAACACATCTAATCGACCTAGGGTTTTTGTCTCCTCTCGCTGCTGCGTCGCCGCTGTAGTCTGCTCCATCCCGATCGCCGGCGTGCACCGGTGAACGGGAGAGCGGGTCTCCGAAACCGTTCGTCCTTGTGATCCTGCACCGGGAGAGGGCGAATAAGGTTTTTGGGAAGCGCTCCGCGTGACTACTTCAAGTCTTCGTCACGGCTCGTCTTCTGTCAAGATCCGGCGCTGTACGAGCTCGTCGTCTGCAGCGCCGAATCCTGCGTCCTGTTCGCACCGTCGGCAACGCTTCGTCAACACCTGTCGTCACGGCTACTCCTGCAAGTTCGTTGTACGTACGTCGTGTTCAGATCTATTATTTCATCATGTTTTCTGAGTTCTTCATGACGATGTTGATGGTTACTGGTATGTTAGAGTGTTGCATGCTTGTATTAATTCGTGCCATGTTTATTTCTGTTCGGATTTTAATTAATAAATTGTCTATGTTTCCAACAATATTTAACTACTGCAACTGCAAAATGCCTCCACCGTCATGCCAGAGAACTGCGAAGTGCAAACCTATGGACACAGAGTAAAGTAGTAGAAAAACATTATGTGATCTCACGCAGAAGCTGTATGTGGTAATCCCACGCAAAAGGATTTGTTTCTGTATGTAACTGCTATTGATTGCCCACCGATTAGAGGGGCCTGATTTCAATTGTTTGGTGGTGCAGATCATACACTGAGTGAGAGAGGCCAATTGTAATTGAGAACAGTCTTTGAAAATATTACTACCCTGTAACTGAGAACAGTCTTTGAAAAGATTACTACCCTGTAACCGAGAACAATCAATGAGCAAGTTGATAGATAGAAATAAATGGCGTCCCTGTGACAATTAATTCCTGATATGGTGGAATTCAGCTGTCCAGCAGTGTTCAAGCAAATGTGATTTTCAGTAGTGCTCAACTAGCATGAAGTTGCAGTTAGTAGTAATGTAGTATATCATTGCAATGGCGAGGACTGATCACTGTCTAATGATAAGACCATATTTTTATATTTTGGAAAATAGCATTCTGATCTCAACAGCTGCAGAATATACCAGGATCGCCCAGAGAGCTGATTTTTTTCTAAAAAATGTGTCATATTGAAGCCATTTTTTCATCATAAAATATGGGTAAAAAAGAGAGGGAACTTGAGAGAACATTTGTTTTCTGCATCTGATTATAATTTTATTTCTTGTGAATTGCTGTATGGGCAATATCTGTTGGCAGAGGCAGACAAAGCACCAGATTGCTGTATATATTTTCAGGTTGCAAAAAGGTTTACTATTGTTTTTAACCTTCTTTAGCATACTTTAATTATTTAACTAGGCATGGTCACTGTGTATATCCCCGTTAGGTTTGTTCGGATGTATGAAATATCAATAAAATGAAACAATTTTTGACAAGAAACATGACGTGTAAGGTTATTATTCTCTTGTAGTTCTTAGTATAGCTCACTTGTTTTGAATTCGCAATTTCGCATACCGTTACTAGATAGTAAGCAGCATTCATAATGTCCTTCCATTTTGTTGGCAGAAATCTCTAGTTTAGAGATCTCGTTGTATGAATTATATGATCATATATTGCAGACTTCAACATTTTCCTGATTGTGACTAATGTTGGTAGATACAAAATTCATTTCTGTCTTTCAGGAAAACTGGAGAAATTGTCTAAAAAAGGGAAACCAGTGTCGCCTTGGAAATTGCCTGCAGCGCATCCCTGAGGCCCTGACTATAGATTCGCTTCGGGCAGTGCTTTCCCAAGCTGATGAAGCACATGCAGAAAATAGAAAAACTCTGTCCAGTACCAGGTATATGTATCAATCAGTAAACAGACCAAATTATAACAGGCAACATTGTATTGGAGCTTTTAGCTGAATTATATAGTCATAATGTAAGGAAACTGGCTACATCAAACTACTATTCTGCAGTCAATATCTGAAACACAAGCAACTGAACTTTAGGAACCGAAGATTGACATCAATCGAATGAAAGTGGGGAAACTGAACAATGTGGAATTAACCCTCTAAATTTGCAGAATAAGCTAGACAGCATGTACATGGCCCTTGGTTAGCATGAGTCTAGCAGAAACAAGCATATTTGCAAATACACTGTGTGAGCATGAACTATTATGACCGGTTTGAGTTTGTAATTCGAGTAGGTTTCGGATTTCTAGTTTGATCCCATATTGTAACCGACCTGGAAGGGGTAAGACTTCCCCGATCTATAAATATAAAGGCTAGAAGGCCGGTTGAGATAGATCCAATCGAATCAACACATTATCCTTTACTTTTTACCTCAAACCCTAATCTCTTCCAACCTCTATGCTTCTCATCCGCTGATCTCCACGACCAGAGATGACGTCCTAAGGATCGCTGGTCGACCTAGGGCACGACGGCGACGTTCACACCCTGACGGGGTCCCGCCCGGGTGAGAGCTTCGACGGTCTTTACTAGTTTGCTCGTAAACTAGTCGTTCTTCGCCACGTAAGTGCGTTGTTTATCTCTTTACTGGTTTGCTCGTAAACCTAGTCGTTTTCCAGCACGTAAGCTTGGTGGTTACACTCACGAACAGTCGATCCGGCGAAACACTAGGAAACCGGTCTGACCGGATTTCCAAACCGGTCTGACCGGTTTGGTCGACACGCTGCTATTTGGTCTGTTCGCGACCCGCGCGTCCAGCGCTCTCGTGTGTTGACCGAGATTTGCGTCAACACCCTCCTCTCCCAAATCCCGCAGCCACCTCCATTGCTGCCGCCATCGAGCTTCCCTGCTGGCCCAACTCCGACTCACCGGTGAGCTCTCTCATCTATTCCTTGCAGATGGACCTTCCTCTCGAGCTCGCACACCTTCTTAACCCTTTTGCTCCCTCCGCTCTTCACCGTGCAGGTGACCTAGCGGCAAGCCTCCCCCGCGAAGCTGCTGTTCCCTCACCATTGTTGCTGCTCCCAGGTTACCGAGGGTCAGGTGACATGAGCTGGATGCTCCCTTCCCCTCCATTGTGCAAGTGCTTGTGGTCCTAATGCTGCAGCGCTGAAGCACGACAGCATGTTGGCCGCCCCTCACCTCTGTGCGTGCGTGTCTGTATCTGTGGAGAAGAAGAGGAACAGTAGAAGCTAATAAGAGTTGCTTGTTTATACTTGTTCGTTCAGGAGTTTTGGAAAAATCGTAGTAAAATATTTTTAGATCCAGAAATTGTGATTCTTGTTTTGTTAGGTTCCTGTGATGATGAATTTTTATATAAAAATGTAAGTGCACATGCTACTGTTATTTATTTGGAACTGTGAATTTATCTTTGTTAAGGGTGAATAATGCATGATTAATTGCATGTTGCTCCAGAAATTGCAAATCCAACTTTGTTAGAACCCTTGTCTTGTGCTCTGTATAGATCTGTGGCTCAAGTTTGATGTATGTGCAATTTATCAATTGTTTTAGTTTAATCCACCTTTCTAGGTCTGGAACTTGTTGTATCTTTCATAAATTACAGAAAAGTGATAAAATAGCGAGTCCCACTTTATTAATCTTCACTCACTGTCTAGTTTATGAGAAAAATGGTTTTGGCATTATTATGCTCTTTTTAGATGTGTTTCTTGATTCATATGCTCCAGGGCTGCTTGTTTTAATTCAATTGCTGCTATTAAAAGAAAATAGATATTAATATGAATCCAATTCCATCAAATGCTTTTGTTCATCTTTTGTTGGAATAATTTTACCTTGGAATATTTCTGTTATGTATGTTTTTATTTGAGCAATATCTTGATAGCTAGTCTTATATGCCTAATTAATTGTTTTCCGTATTCCTTGCTTGTTAAATATATTTTCCTGCCTTGTCATGGTTGTGTTTATTTACTTGATGCATTTCATAAGCATTCTAATTTGCATCATTCTAATGCATGCATACATTCATACATTCTAGAGAACGAAATGCTAGAGAGCGAAGCCGTTGAGCCCTCGTTTGAGCCCGAAGTGTTCATCGAACCCGAGCATAACCAAGGCAAGTCGCTAAGCATATTTCTTAACCCCTTTTACAATAATTTGGTTATTATGCTATACTATGGGTTGCATTTGGGTATCTATCTATTTATGTATTATTGGGTAGCACCTATGTCTTTGATGCACTTACCTTTCTTGAATTTCCTACCAATACATTGCCGCTTGTATAGTTGGGTTAATGTTTATTTAATTTGTTAATGGCTTATGTGACGAACCGGATTCTCACCGACGAGAACCCGACTCCATGTACCATTGAGATAGTCCCAGGAATAGCAGCTATCTCGTACAGAACTCATCTCAGTCGAATATCACATCCATACAACGATATAAGGTCCATTACATGACATATATAAGAGTCGAATATCACATCCATACAACGATAAAAGGTTCATTACATGACATATATAAAGACAAAGCGTCTGGTACAAGCCCTCTGGGCTAAATCGACAATAAGAAACAACTGCGCAGCGGTAGCTAGAACAACAGGGACCACTCCTCCACAGGCATCCTTGAGCGTAGCGCACACCCTTCAGTCGTACCACCCGTCCTGGTTGAACTCGTGGTCGGGGTCTTCACCTGTGTACCCAAAGTCTGTCCCCAAGGAAATGGGACAGGTCCACGTCACCAACCATAATATGATGCAAGCTTTAAAGTGACCTATTTTAGGGTATAGAAATAATCAAGATTTAAGCCAGGGTTTTCTTATGCAAGCAGCAGCAATAACCCAAGTTCATCTCATCACCAACTCCTTCCTCATAACCACATCCACTCCCCAAATCCAACCATCAGCCTCATATTTTCCCATCGGGCTCGTCCTGCCACAGCAGGTTCCCGCAAACATCATTCACCAACACCCTTCTCTCTCTAGTCGACTCGGTGAGCTCCCTCCCCACCTTATCTCAACAGCCTCAGCTAGACCTATCTCTCATAACCCAATTCAAAGGATGAGGTAAGAAAGCAGATTCCCATGCTAGCCGGGGCTTCTCAGAAATGGGTCGTCCGTAACCGTGGACACGGCTATACGTATAGTTTACACTCTGCAGAGGTGGCACTCCAGGAATCCATCCGGGCTGCAAGGCTAGTCCGCAACCAACCTGAGACACAGCCCACAGCAAAGACCCTAAACAGTAACGGCGCCAATCCTGTCTCCCTGGGCTCGGGTAACATCTGATCTAACATCTGCCCCAGGGATGTGAAACCTTCCCACCGGGGCCAGTCGGGGGCCGTGGTAAATCAGGGAGATTACGCCGCAACGAATCCCCCCTACACATATCAAGCTCGATTCTCCTACAGTCTCGGCGCCGCACTAGAGTAGGCTTGCTGGAACCCTCCCCATACTGGGTAGATGGTGAGCACGGTAATCCCAAGTCCAAACTGGGGGCACGACTCGGTCCTTAATTATTTCATAAAGTGAGTAGTAGGTAGCAAGGTAACAGGATAATATCAAAGGCAGTGCAGGTTTATCATCTGCGTCACAAGCGATCCGCCGCAACGGTCCGCAATCGGCACCCATAACAGGTATTGCCGCCCAAACTCCTCAGATACTCTCCGAGTACCAACCCTCAAGAAACCATGTACCCGCAACAGGTACCCCATAGGGACTGCCCGAGTGCAGCCCCTCAGCACCTCGATCAACGATCGAGTTGTTATTACTCGCTTACACCGCCTAGCTGCACTACTCCTCCCATTCCACCCACAACTCACACCAAGAGGATCAATCACAACCATCCCAACACATGCTTAGCATAGCGTATTTCATAAAGTGAGTAGTAGGTAGCAAGGTAACAGGATAATAACAAAGGCAGTGCAGGTTTATTATGCGAGTAAAGTAAAGCGCTAGCATACTAGTTGCATGTCTATTAGGGATTTCAGAGAATGGTCGGGCGTGAACCTGGGCAAAGGTCTTAGTCCTCGTCAAAGCAGTTGTCGTAGTGGTCCGGCTCCTCCTGACTCTCCGGAGCTCCTAAGGTCGCGGAAAAATAAAATAAGGCGCGACTACTAGTAAAGAAACACTAAGACAGCGATGAAACAAGACCCAAATAACAACAAACTCTACACCCGTAGATCATGTTTTTAGAAAAATATAGAAACTAGTTTCATATTTTTCTGAGCTACGGTTGATTTATTATTAATTTTACAAGTTTAAATAATTTTCTGAAAATATTAAATAATTTCTGAAAAATAAAACAGACAGAAATTAGCCTGCTGACGTCAGCAGTGGGGTCCGCCTAAGATGACGTCAGCAGTGGGCCCTGCTGACGTCAGCGTTGACTGGTCAACGGTCAACGGTCATCGGTCAACTCTGGTCAGTGGGCCCCATGTGTTAGTGACTCGTAGAGTATGACAAGTGGGCCCCAAGCGTCAGCGCGATTAAAAGAAAAAGAAAAAGATTAAACGTTGGTTGGGCTGGTATTGGGCCGAAAGGCGAACGGGCCGGAAGAGTTTAGGGGTGAAAACAAGACTTGAGTGTAAGATTCAGCCCACCAAGGGGGCGCTGCTGGATCCGCTCTGGTGGACCAAGTCCACCGTGAACCGTGAGAAGGGTCCACGTGAGCCGGGTGCACGGGATCGATCTGTGGCCGAATCGGGATTTTCTGTGGGCGGCTGTGTGGCGTGCGGGTGTGGTCCAGCGTGTGGCCATGCCACGGCGCGACGCGAACGCGCGCGCGGCGCGCTCCAGAAAACGCCGGCGGCGTCGGTCGACGGCGATCTCGCCGGAAACGGGTTCGGCTGGGCTCCAGATCGGTCGGGTTAGCTCGGCTAGGGTTTGGCGAACCCTATCGGGGTGAATTAGGGTTGGCTTGGGCTTCGGCTTGGGCTTACCGACGCGAACGGCGGCGACATGGGCATGGCGCCGGCAAGCAGCGGCGGCGGCTCGGGTTTTAGGCCCAAAAGCGCATGGAATGGGTTAGGTGTGCATGCGTGCGGCTCCAGCAGCTGCTGGGACGCAAGGGCAATGGCGGGTTGCGCAAGGTTAGCGGCTCAGGAACCTGCAAAAGAAGCGCACAGCTCGAAGGCTGGCTCACAGGGGCTAGGCTAGGCACGACGAGCATGCGCGGCGGCGGAACTTGCCGGAGACGGAGAAGAAGGGGGAGAACTCGGCGGCGCTCACCTAGGGCTAGTAGTCGATCGCTGCAGCTCGGGGTAGACTCGTCGTGGCTTGGCGAAGCGCGTGCTCCTCCTCTCGCTCCCTGGTTCGGCTTGGTGATGGCGGTCCACGCGCGGTGGCGCTCCGGCCTTCGGCGAGGACGCGGGGAAGACGCACCGGCTCCTCCCCTTGCTCCTACTCTCGCTCAAACTCTTCCCCACCTCTCCTCGCACTTCTCACCCCTCACGATTGGATTGGATCGAACCCCAAAGGGGTGGCGCGGCTTGGGGAAGAAGAAGGCCGGCGGCGGGTTTTATAGGCGACGGCTAGGGTTTCCTGGGCACGGACGGCGAGATTGGACGCGATGGGCGGCTTCGGACACGCGGCGCGTATCGGACGAGCTGCACGGGGCTCGGGTGGTTGAGGTGCTCACGGGTGCGCGCGGCCATGAGAGAGAGAGAGAGAGAAAGAGAGAGAGAGAGAGAGCGGCGTGAGGAAGAAGATGACGTGAGGAGGGAGAGATGGCTGACAGGTGGGGTCCGCCTGTCAGTGGGAGGAAGGGCGACGCGGCGGGGACGCGGCGGGAGGAAAAGTGTTGGGTCGCACTGGGCCGAAAGGCCGGCTGGGCTGCTCGGCGGGTTGGCTCGGGAAGGAGAGTTGGAGGTTGTTAACTGGACTTTAGCTTCGGGAATTCGGCCCACGAACAGTCAGCAAGGTTGAAAATTAGTTTGGCCAATTAGAGTTTGAATTCAAATCTAGAATTTGAATTCAAACCAACCAAAAATCCAAATAAATCCAAATAACTCCAAATCACACTATTTCATCCTTAGCACTTCAAATGGATTTTAAATTTGAAATTTAAATTGCCTAGGAATTTAGGGAGCAAATAGAAGACACTCTTATATGTTTGTTGACTTGCACAAAATTCACCAAACATTTTGAAATTCACATTTTTGCACTCAACAAATCCTATGGGTATTGTTAGGGTTGTTACAGCTTAGCTATGCTTAGAGTTAGAGAAATGTCACTTGGGTCAAGGGAAAGGAGTTATGGGTTTAACGTCATTACTATGTTGGATTCGTTTTGTTAATGTTGGAGAAATGGAACATGTTAAAGTTGTTGCGAGACTTAGGCGGATTGTAGGGTCACGAGAATGGAGTCTCGATGACATAGGCCGCTTGAGTCAATTAAGGCCCGTCCGTGGATGACATTGTTTTTGAGCACTTTTCCATGCTACCACATATCCAACATAATGGTAAGGATGAGCCCATTAACTTAGTTGTCTTGTTCGTTTGGGGTAAGGTCCGAGATGTGTGGCCATGGGCTATGTAGAGGGACCTAGGGGTGTGACCGATGGACCTAGTGTTGCCTCCACACAAGCTAGGCGTGTCTCAAAAGTTCAAGGCTCTTTGGAAAGGGTTGTCATGAGTACCCCCTTGTCCACCTTTGGCCGTGTGGGCGAGCCGCATGGTCCTCGTGTCGTGTGGGTAAAGTAAGTACACCCTTGCAAGGTTTGAACCAATTCGAATTGCCACGCTCACGGTTATGAGCAAGCTCAAAAACATCGGATTCTTCGCTAAGTTATCGTTTGGCTATGTTATATGTTCCAATATTCATGCTCTATATTTATATGATGTTGTTCGTGTTAAATCACTAAAACTTGAGGTCAGTTTGGAGAAGATCAATAAAACTTGCTAGTTGTCCATAGGGTGATATCTCACTTGCTAATGGTCAAAATTAAGGCTAGGATGAGATATGCTTTCGCAAACTTTACTTAACCTTAAAGCCGCATTCCTTGCTACATCTATATGCATACTCCTTGTTTATATAATTGTGTAAGTCTTGCGAGTACCTTTTTGTACTCATGGTGCTACGGTTACCAAAGTTGCAGGAGATTCGGAAGTGGTGTTACCCCAATGTCGGTGATGAATAGTTCGTGCCACCAATGCTTGCATCGATGCTGTTCTTGGGCAACAACACCATTCGTTATCTCTTACTTTCCGCTGTGATTCAATGTACTTGTTAGAGGTTGTTGTTAGGAAGTTTACACCTGAACTCATGATACTCTATTCACCTAAATTCATGATACTCTATTTAAATTTCAGATATGACCTCTTTTATGTTAAACCTGTAAACTTAAGTGTTGAACTCTTATGATGTCTAAAATGTGCCCTCTATGGTTCATGTGGTAATGAGAATTTGTAAACGGTATGTGTGCTTGATCTTGGGCATGTTGTGAGCACATACCGGGACTACCGGGCTTGCTCTCGCTTTAAGTGAATTTGGCTTGATTACGTGTCCTCTAGATGTGGGTTAACACATGGCACGTTGAAGCGCGGGCACATGTTAGCTCTCATCTTACTGAAACGTTCGGCGATTCATTTAAATCGAGTGCAAATTGGACGGTTCTTTACAAGTGGTATCAGAGCTTGGTTCCATAGAGTGAACTTAAAACTTGCTTAGTGGGGTGGGAAAAAGAAACTAAAATTTGATTACTTACAATAATTTAGTGTCAAAGTAAAATTTTGAACTTAGGGTTTTATGTTCTTTGTCCTTTCTAGAGCTTGTTTATTTAAGATGTTCTTAACGCACCTTCTCTTTTATGGGGTTGGTAGTGGCTTGAGAAGTGTATCGCGCGTTTAGGCAAATATTATGCTATCTATGCCCTATGTCACATCTTGCATTAACTTTGGTAGCTGCAACATAACTAAGTTCAATCTTGATTAAATTGTTGTTCATATGCATTTATGTTCTCATGTTAATATGTTTTATTTATGTAATATATGCTTATGTTAATATGGTTCATTTATTCAAGTTATGCCATGCTTAATTAAAGTCTTGCTTGCTGAAATTTTTGTTGGAGCCTAGTATTATGCTTAGAACGAGGTGAGGATACGTCATAGAGCATTCATTCATGGCATACATGCATATCCATATGTTGTTTACTTGTTAGAGTGATTTTAAGATGCTTTCCTTGCTGTTTTTGTATGTCTAATTGTTGCCAAATGTTGTGTTATGATTTCTACCCTAATGGTATTTATAGCGTCTCTTGTGCTATAAGTATCTATGTATGCGTTCTTCCCAATTACCATCAACCCCAATCCATCATGTGTTTAATTCTTGTCCTCTCGTTGTTGTTTTGAATTGCGGGAATCTTTTCTTTATCCATCACTCTCCATCGTTCTCCACGTGTTCCATATATCAAGTACCTTTTGTTCCCACCGAAGCTTTTGATTTGCAATTCCTCAACCTCCAACCGACTCTTACCTATGAGGAACATTATATTGATACTCTTGATCTAGTAGAGAAGAATGAGAAGTGGAAATATAAAGATCGTCAAGGTTCAATGGAGTAGTCAACTCGAGGAGGAAGCTACATGGGAACGGAAAGATGAAATACGACAAGTGCACCCTAGACCTTCTCCGATGAGTCTCACCGACCCCAATCAACCATGCTGTCTTTATGAAGTTTATCTTCTCCCAATCTTATATATGTACACAATCACCATCAAAGAGTTTTGTTATCTATCACTAACCACTCATGCTTTTTAGGGAATATCTTGATTAGTTATCTTATCTAGGTGAATATGGCCTAATCTAGGTTTGGCGTTTCTAACATGAGTTCTCACTATTTCTTTATTGACTTTGAGATAATGACCTCAGTGACCCATAAACATCTTGTCTTCTTCGATGTCCCTTGCCTTGCTAATCACTTGAATCTCGGGACCAGATTCTCTTTAGGGGGAAAGAATTGTAATGACCCCCAAAAAAAGAGAGAAAAAGGAAAAAGAAAACCTGCAGCGGGCCCCACATGTCGGTCTCCTCTCCCCGTCGAGTCATCTCCTCACGCGTTGGGCATCACGGGCGGCAAGCACCAGATCGCCGCCGCGCACCGGCTGTGCCTCCGGCATCTCGCGCATCCCTCTCGCCCTCTCCTTCTTTTTAACCAGACCGGCGGCTCCGTGAAACCCTAGCCCTCCTCTACCAAATCCCGCAGCCACCTCCATTGCCGCCGCCATCGAGCTTCCCAGCTGGCCCAACTCCGTCTCGCCGGTGAGCTCTCTCATCTATTCCTTGCAGATGGACCTTCCCCTTGAGCTCGCACACCTTCTTAACCCTTTTGCTCCCTCTGCTCTTCACCGTGCAGGTCACCTAGCGGCAAGCCTCCCCCGCGAAGCTGCTGTTCCCTCACCATTGTTGCTGCTCCCAGGTTACCGAGGGTCAGGTGACATGAGCTGGATGCTCCCTTCCCCTCCCTTGTGCAAGTGCTTGTGGTCCTAATGCTGCAGCGATGAAGCACGACAGCATGTTGGCCGCCCCTCACCTCTGTGCGTGCGTGTCTGTATCTGTGGAGAAGAAGAAGTACAGTAGAAGCTAATAAGAGTTGCTTGTTTATACTTGTTCGTTCAGGAGTTTTGGAAAAATCGTAGTAAAATATTTTTAGATCCAGAAATTGTGATTCTTGTTTTGTTAGGTTCCTGAGATGATGAATTTTTATATAAAAATGTAAGTGCACATGCTACTGTTATTTATTTGGAACTGTGAATTTATCTTTGTTTTAGATAATGGATTTAAAATCCGGCCTTAACCAAAAGGCTACGGCCCAAGTTTACAACCTAGCAGCACATCGGTCTGCCCACGCACAATTCACTAAAGAAATAAAACACCATGAATGATAAGACAGTTACAAAGCAATCCTATTGCTAAATCTCCATCCATGGTGGGCGAAGATATGCATTGCCAGCGCCTCCAGAGCCTGACATGCCTCCTTTATTGCATCTCTATCTTGTTCACGCCTTTGTAGTTGCGCCCAAAACAGGAGCCAGTATGTTGCTCTGAAGAGTACCTGCAAATAAGTTTTCATTGGAGATTTGTCAAAAACCATATCATTCCTACTGAGCCATAGTGCCGAACATAAAGCTGAGGCACCGACTAACAGTTGATTTTTAAGCGCTCCCCCTAGCCCCACAAGCCAACTATTAAACATAGCATTGAAATTAATAGGTGGTCTCAGGTTGAAAGCAATCTGCATAATTCTCCAAAGGAACCTTGCCATATGACAGTCAAAAAAGAGATGTTGGATAGTTTCTTCCTTAGAACAGAAAGAGCACAGCTTACTCCCGTTCCAATTCCTCTTTGCCAGATTATCCTTCGTAAGGATGAATCCTTTTTTTAGGTACCACATAAAGACTTTAATTTTAAGAGGTACTTTCACCTTCCAAATTGGATTATTTCTATATGCGTTATCATCGGTAACAAGAGCCATATACATAGACTTAAGCGTAAACATACCAGAGGGTGTAAGGTTCCATCTAAAGCTATCCGCCCTATCATTTAGGTAGACATGAGAGATGCTATAGACCAAGTTATGCCACAAATTTAAATCCTGTCCCACTAAGGATCTTCTAAAAGACACATTTAGAGAAATTCTGGAAAAAATTGTAGCTCCTGTGTCATGCTTCTTCCTGACAATATTGTATAAAGAGGGAAACTGTTGTCTAAGCGTGTAATTACCCAACCATTTGTCTTCCCAAAACCTGACTTGGTTACCGTCATTTAAATGGAAAGTACCTAAACTGGTAAAGGTCTGCTTAACCTTCATCAGTCCCGACCAAAAGTGAGAGTCCCCTGGTTTTCTCTCAAGTTGTGTTATTGATTTGGAGCATAGATATTTATTTTTCAGCACTTGTTGCCACAGCCCATCCTCATTTATGAGCTTAAAAAGCCATTTACTCAACAGACATTTATTCTGGATGTCTAAATTTTTAATCCCTAAACCCCCAACTTCCTTTGGTTGACTCAAGATATTCCATTTAGCTAATCTATATTTCCACTTATGGTCATCAGACTGCCAAAAGAATCTTGATCTAAAATAATCCAGCTTCTCCAAAACACCTCTTGGGACCTCAAAAAAGGACAACATGAACACTGCTAGACTAGACAGGACAGAATTAATCAATACCAGTCGACCTCCAACAGACATATGTTTCCCTTTCCAGCTGCTTAGTTTCTTTTCAAACTTTTCCTCGATTACTTTCCAATCTGAATTATTATGTCTCCTATAATGCATTGGAATGCCAAGGTATCTAAATGGATAGGCACCAGACTGACATCCAAACAACGCCGCGTACTGTTGTTCACACTCTTTAGCCTGTCCGAAACAGAAAATCTCGCTCTTATGAAAATTAATTTTAAGACCAGATAACTGTTCGAATGCACAAAGTAGAAATTTCAAATTTGTAGCATGTGCTACATCATGATCCATAAATAGGATTGTGTCATCTTCATATTGTAAGATGGAGAGACCTCCATCAACTAAATGCGGCACAACCCCTGAGATATGACCTTCTTCCTTTGCTCTATTGATAATGATTGCTAACATGTCAACAACAATATTAAATAGAATAGGTGATAATGGATCCCCCTGTCTTAGTCCCTTCCAGGTCTGAAAGTTTTGCCCTACTTGATCATTAATTTTTATACCCACGTGTCCCTTCTGACTAAAAGCTTCCACCCATTTACACCATTTCGGTGAGAAGCCTTTCATTCTCAGGGTCTGCTGAATGAACGGCCATCTCACCTTGTCATAGGCTTTCTCAAAGTCAATCTTAAAAATCACCGCACTCTGATTTTTCCTATGAAGTTCATGTATTGTTTCGTGTAACACCACGACACCTTCCATAATATTCCTTCCAGGCAAGAAGGCTGTTTGTGTGGGACTAATAACCTTCTGAGCTACTTGTGAGATTCTGTTAGTTGCCACCATTGTAAATATCTTAAAACACACATTGAGTAGGCAGATCGGTCTATACTGTTGAATCTTAGCAGCTTCTTTACACTTTGGCAACAATATTATCGTACCAAAATTTAAACTATAGAGGGGCATATTCCCTTCATGGAATTCTTGGAACAGCAGCATTGGATCTGCCTTAATGAAGTCCCAGGATGCCTGATAGAATTCGATTGGAAACCATCCGGACCCGGGGCTTTATTATGTTCCATTTGGAAAATAGCCTCTTTTACTTCCAACTCAGTAAAATTAGACACGAGTACTTCGTTCTCAATTGCAGAAACCTGGGGGATATCGTCCGTATGGGTCTCATCCATATGAAGGTTATTATCCTCTGGAGGACCAAATAAACCTTGGTAATATGTGGTGATATATGATTTTAGTTCATCATCCCCACGGACTATCCGTTCCCCATCCTGTAATTGATAGATTCTGGACTTTCTGTGTCTACCATTCGCAATGAGCTGAAAGTACTTGGTATTTGAATCACCCTCAAGCAGCTCTTTCACTTTCACCCGTTGGTACCACTTAATTTCCTCTTCTCGCAGCATTTGTGCCAAGCGATCCTGAAGGCAGCGTTTTAAGTCTATCTCCTGTGATGACAAAAGACAAGACTCTGCCTTCTTATCCATACCATCGAGCTTATCTAAAATTTTCTTCTTTTCTTTCTTATATTGACCGCTTGTATTTTTCGCCCAGCCCCTTAGATGTTGGCGAACTCTCCTTATTTTGGACTGCCAACGTTCAAAGGCTGTTTTTCCTCTGTTTTCACTTATCCAAACATCCTTGACCATATCCATAAAACCATCCCGAAGTAACCAGCCCAGTTCAAACTTAAAAACAGGCTGATTACATATCGAAGACGATTCGCCGGTATTCAGTAGTAAAGGCGTATGATCGGAGATGTTCCTAGTAAGAGCAATAACCGAAGATAAAGGGAATTTTTGCTCCCATTCCGTGGCCATTAGTACTCTATCAAGTTTCTCGTATGTTGGATTCGGCAAAGAGTTAGCCCAAGTGAATTGCCTGCCCGACAGTTGTAATTCTCTTAAATTCAGACCATCAATTACGGCATTAAATAAAAATGGCCAACGATGATCGAAATTATCTTTATTTTTCTCAGCCGGGCTACGTAGTATGTTAAAATCACCACCTATAAGGACAGAGAGATTCTCATGACTACACATATGGACTAACTCGGCTAGAAAGCACTCTTTATACTCACTTTGTGCAGGACCATAAACAGCTACCAATGCCCACTTAAAGCTGTCACTTTTGTTGCATAAGTGGAATTTGACATAGTAGTCCCCTTCATCGAAGGGTGAATAATGCATGATTAATTGCATGTTGCTCCAGAAATTGCAAATCCAACTTTGTTAGAACCCTT
The DNA here is from genome assembly GCA_900205405.1 of Echinochloa crus-galli. Classification (NCBI taxonomy): domain Eukaryota; kingdom Viridiplantae; phylum Streptophyta; class Magnoliopsida; order Poales; family Poaceae; genus Echinochloa; species Echinochloa crus-galli. Next base: position 788,156 of record OAMR01000547.1, on the reverse strand, counting down.
GTCTTGTGCTCTGTATAGATATGTGGCTCAAGTTTGATGTATGTGCAATTTATCAACTGTTTTAGTTTAATCCACCTTTGTAGGTCTGGAACTTGTTGTATCTTTCATAAATTACAAAAAAGTGATAAAATAGGGAGTCCGACTTTATTAATCTTCACTCACTGTCTAGTTTATGAGAAAAATGGTTTTGGCATTATTATGCTCTTTTTAGATGTGTTTCTTGATTCATATGCTCCAGGGCTGCTTATTTTAATTCAATTGCTGCTATCAAAAAAATAGATATTAATATGAATCCAATTCCATCAAATGCTTTTGTTCATCTTTTGTTGGAATAATTTTACCTTGGAATATTTCTGTTATGTATGTTTTTATTTGAGCAATATCTTGATAGCTAGTCTTATATGCCTAATTAATTGTTTTCCGTATTCCTTGCTTGTTAAATATATTTTCCTGCCTTGTCATGGTTGTGTTTATTTACTTGATGCATTTCATAAGCATTCTAATTTGCATCATTCTAATGCATGCATACATTCATACATTCTAGAGAACGAAACGCCGGAGAGCGAAGCCGTTGAGCCCTCGTTTGAGCCCGAAGTGTTCGTCGAACCCGAGGATAACCAAGTCAAGCCGCTAAGCATATTTCTTAACCCCTTTTACAATAATTTGGTTATTATGCTATACTATGGGTTGCATTTGAGTATCTATCTATTTATGTATTATTGGGTAGCACCTATGTCTTTGATGCACTTACCTTCCTTGAATTTCCTATCAATACCTTGTCGCTTGTATAGTTGGGTTAATGTCGCTTGTCATATGGCCAAATTCCTGTGGAGAGCGGTTCAGATAGCTTTTAATATTCGTCAACCTCGTAGTTTCAACTACATGTTTAATGATTGGCTAGCGGGGTTTGAGTAAAAAGCTAAAGAATCAGATGTTGGCTGGTGCATCGGCTTTATGTTGGGCATTGTGGCTAACCAGGAATGATATGGTTTTTGACAGATCCTCCAAACAATCTTACTTGCAGGTACTATTCAGAGGAACTTACTGGCTTCGATTTTGGGCGCAGCTTCATCAACATGAACGGGACCATTAAGTTATTAAGAACGTTTGCCAGACATTAGAGGTGTTGGCCATGCATTTGTTTGTGAACCATGGATGGAGTTTTAGTAACATGATTTCATACTAGCTCTCTTATCAAATAGTGTGGTGTGTTTTCTTTCATTGTGAGTCTGCAGACGTAAGTGCTGCTGGTTTGTAAACTTGGGCTGTAGCCGTTTCGGTCAAGGCCGGATTTTATTTCCATTATCTAAAAAATAGCTGGGTTAATGTTTATTTAATTTGTTAATGGCTTAGCTATGCTTAGAGTTAGAGAAATGTCACTTGGGTCAAGGGAAGGGAGTTATGGGTTTAAACGTCATTACTATGTTGGATCCATTTTGTTAATGTTGGAGAAATGGAACATGTTAAAGTTGTTGCGAGACTTAGGCGGATTGTAGGGTCACGAGAAAGGAGTCTCAGTCACATAGGCTGCTTGAGTCGATTAAGGCCCGTCTGTGGATAACATTGTTTTTGAGCACTTTTCCGTGCTACCACATATCTACGAGAAAGGAGTCTCAGTCACATAGGCTGCTTGAGTCGATTAAGGCCCGTCTGTGGATAACATTGTTTTTGAGCACTTTTCCGTGCTACCACATATCCAAATATGGTAAGGATGAGCCCATTAACTTAGTTGTCTTGTTCGTTTGGGGCACGGTCCGAGATGTGTGGCCGTGGGCTATGTAGAGGGACCTAGGGTGTCCCCGATGGACCTAGTGTTGCCTCCACAAAAGATAGGCATGTCTCAAAAGTTCGAGGCTCGTTGGAAAGGGTTGTCATGAGTACCCCCTTGTCCACCTTTGGCCGGGTGGGCGAGACGCATGGTCCTCGTGTCGTGTGGGTAAAGTAAGTACACCCTTGCAAGGTTTGAATCAATTCGAATTTCCGTGCTCTCGGTTATGAGCAAGCTCAAAAACATCGGATTCTTCGCTAAGTTATCGTTTGGTTATGTTATTTGTTCCAATATTCATGCTCTATGTTTATATGATGTTGTTCGTGTCAAATCACTAAAACTTGAGGTGGGTTTGGAGAAGATCAATAAAACTTGCTAGTTGTCCATAGGGTGATATCTCACTTGCTAATGGTCAAAATTAAGGCTTGGATGAGATATGCTTTTGCAAACTTTACTTAACCTTAAAGCCGTATTCCTTGCTACATCCATATGCATACTCCTTGTTTATATAATTGTGTAAGTCTTGCGAGTACCTTTTTGTACTCATGGTGCTGCGGTTAATAAAGTTGCAGGAGATCCGGAAGTAGTGTTATCCCAATGTCGGTGATGATTAGTACGTGCCACCAATGCTTGCATCGATGGTGTTCGTGGGCAACAACACCATTCATTATCTCTTACTTTCCGCTGCGATTCAATGTACTTGTTAGAGGTTGTTGTTAGGAAGTTTACACCTGAACTCATGATACTCTATTCACCTAAACTCATGATACTCTATTTAAATTTCAGATTTGACATCTTGTATGTTGAACTTGTAAACTTAAGTGTTGAACTCTTATGATGTCTAAAATGTGCCCTCTATGTTCATGTGGTATTGAGAATTTGTAAACAGTATGTGTGCTTGATCTTGGGCATGTTGTGAGCAAATACCGGGACTACCGGGTTTGCTCTCGCTTTAAGTGAATTGGGCTTGATTACGTGTCCTCTAGATGTGGGTTAACACATGGCACATTGAAGCACGAGCACGTGTTAGCTCTCATCTTACTGGAACGTTCGACGATTCATTTAAATCGAGTGCAAATTGGACGGTTCTTTACAGCGGACGAGGCCGATGTGGCCGGCGGCGGGCGGGGAGGCGGAAGCGAGGAAAAGGCCTCAAAAGAAGCGCGGGTCGGAGGAAGCGGGAGTGCGGGACATGACGGTGGCTGCGATCTTTTTGTGCTTTTGGCATTCAACTGAAGATAGTATCTTGACCTCATTCCTCACGGACTGGACTTTGGGGACCGTCCCCACGTAATTTTTTTCACACAGACACGCCTGTCCGTCCTCCAGGCAGACTGAGCATTGAGGACCCAGAGCTGGAGATGTACTTCATAAAGGTTGTGTTTAGATCTATGAAAAGAGGGTGAAAAGGGTCAAATCGAACAATGTAACGTACTGTAACACTTTTCATTTGTTTGTGGTAATTGTTGGCTTACCATAATCTAACAAGGCTCAAAAGATTTGTCTCGTCGTGTATATCAAAACTATGCAATTAGTTTTTGAGTAAATTGCGCTCAACATACAACAACTTGGCTTGTAGGTGCAGATTGGTCCAACAACTTGTAAAATGCTCAATTCGGTCCAATAACTTAACAAGTGGGTGCGGATTGGTCCAATAACTTAAAAAATGCTCAATTTAGTATATTAACTTGGCGTGTAGAGTGCAAATTGGTCCACAACTCGTAAAATAGTCAATTTAGTGTAGTAGCTTTGCAAATTGAGACACCTACTGTCCAAATTTTATAACAGTAACGTATTAAGCAAAGTAGATGGACTCGTGGATTTTATTTTGGTTATAATTCTTGTTTATTTCTATTTTGTTGTTACTTCTCAAGTGTGTACATAATTTATTTGTCACTAATCAAAATTAAATTAAATTATAAAATAGACCATTAGCATTACCAAAAGATCAATGTTTATAAGAGAGAATTTGGGGCCTTATGTTTGTCTCATGTATTCAACAGTAATAGAGAAAGCAATTTGGCTTATGTTCTTTTAGCTCATTTTCTATTTTTAAACAAGCATAGAAGACTTTAAAAATATTTATGCCAAGTTTTTGAAAAATATAGTTAATAGTTATCAATATATTGGTTTCTATACAAAGATTCTTATAATCAAACACGTAGAAAACAAGTAGGGCTGACTTATAACTATTAAATCATTACACAAAAAATAATTAATTTGAAGATATAACATAGTTTCCTAAACATCAAAGGTTCTTATCTTGGCCAAATACGTTAACATCACCACCGGAAATTAGTGACCAAATAATACTTAATAATTTATTTTGACGTGAACATACCTCTATTGTGACCTAGAGTTAGTAATATGTTGATATTGCAACGTTTGGACCGTGGATGCACTAATTTATCAAGTTATTGCACTAAATTGAGTATTTTACAAGTTATTGGACCAATTTGCACCCACCTGTCAAGTTATTGTACTAAATTAAGCATTTTGCAAGTTGTTGGACCAAGATGCACCCATTTGCTAAGTTGTTGTATGTTGGGTGCAATTTACTCTTAGTTTTTTTATTTATCTACATTTAATGCTCCATACATACGTCATTTGCTATATTTAATGTTTCGATGTGATGTTGGTGTGATGAAAAGTTAGAAGGATTTAAACACAGCCAAAGTTATTTACACGAAATTTGGTTAAATGGGCCAGTTACAGAATTTGTGCTTGAGAAAATGAGAACCTAATGTGCATTGATGCTGTAAAATTAAATTAGTTTGCAGCAATGAGTAAGGTGGAGTTGCATTTGCACTGCAAAGAGATCAGAAATTGTGATATCATTAAAAACATGTATAAAGCTAAGCTTTCAAACACAAATTGGTGATTAATTATGAGCAACTACCTTAGCAAAACATAAGGATATGGAGAACCTCATATATCAAAATTGTGTGGTATGTGTTCTACTCCCTCCTCTCATTTTAATGAGCGTATTAGTAGAATCTAAACAAATAAAACTTCATAAACCTAAGCCACTTCACTATTCGTCTATTCCTATGTATTACAAGGTTTGCGACCTTTGCAAAGTCTCGTTTAGAGGGTTGCCAACACGGTCTCCAAGAAATCTAGCTGCCTTAAAGCACCAAGTGTAACAAATGCCGACCAGTAAGTCCAGTCTCAGTGCACAATTTCACTACACGGTTACCTAGATCAGAAATTAGGTATTACATACATGAAACTCTTTCTTCTCTCTCACATGCCACATCAGTACATTTAATATCACGAAACTCCCCATGAAATTAAACCCCCAGTAAAACTAGCCTAAAATCAAACTCTAGAACAAGTTACATGTACAGTAGGTCTAAACTCGTACTAATCAAGTCTTCATCTTTGTGATGATTTCCTTGAACTTCCATATCTTTACTTTTGTGGTGTCTTACATTCTTACTCCAAAGATATGTGAACCTTGTCATTAGCTCTGGCAAATTTAAATGGCTGGTTGTAATGTTTTTTCTAGTAATTTTGTAGCAAAGAGCACATAAACCATTTTTTGAAGTTAGGATGCTGGCATTGTCGGCTGAAAACTATTGATCGAAATTTTCATGTGGAGATGAATGAAATAGAGTAAAGCATGGTAATATTCCTCCCTCAATATTTCTTGTGCCTCGAGGAATTGTTTCTGCAGTTGGTCTCATTATTACGTAGTACTATTCATAGCCTGCAAATATGTTAGTTGCTGATGTTCCTGTCTGAGGCTGTGTTCACTTCCCAAATTTTCCTAAAAATTCTCTCTCCAAACTTCACTATTCACCTATCACATCAAATCTCTCTTCTCGTGCATGGAGTATTAAATGTAGGTAAATAAAAAAACTAAGTACATAGTTTTGATATACACGACGAGATGAATCTTTTGAGCCTAGTTAGGTCATGGTAGGACAATGTTTACCACAAACAAACGAATCGAGAGACGTGACATTTTCACCAAACTTTCTCTTCCTCTTTTTGGACCTAAACACACCATGAATCGAGAGAGTACATTCTGAATGTTGTTAAGTGGAGGGTTATCGCGTCATGGGGTGCCGTTCATATAAGGTTTCCTTTTTTGATTGAGCTAAACTTCGGTCTTCGGAGAAGGAATTGACACTGTTTGGTATCATGAAAAACAGAGGCAAAATATGAGCAGTGTAAATAAGTGCTCTTCTGTCATCTGATGCTTCGTCATCATAATCGGTGGTCATCAAATCTCCAATGCATGCAAGTGTGCTTTGTTCCTTGTCTTTAAGTAGGACCAGACAAAATGCTCGAAACTCTTAGCTCGCTCAGATCGCTACCGGTTCGGTTCGACTCAGCTCGGCTCGGTGCATATTCTTAACGAGCCGAGAGAGTTTTTACTCGTTAGTATAACGAGCGCGTTCGAGCCGGCTCGCGAGCTGCTCGCGAGCCAAACGATTTTGAAGGTATTAAGACCATATAAATACTATAATTTTTTAAATTATATATATATATATTATGAGAATTTTAAATTTAACTCTAACTCGACATCCACCCCTATCTTTAAGCATCTCAATCATCTTGTCCTATGCTGCCGCCGTGCTCGTGACTAGGGTGAAGGAGCACCTTCGAGTGTGACACAAATCATGTGAAATGCCTGCCTACACTGACAACTCTATAGGATCTTAAGACTGCCCTCTGCGCACCCGGGAAGAATTTTCCGGTCGGTCACCCATTTGACAGCTCTATAGGATCTCAAGACTCTCCTCTGCGCACCCGAGAAGAACTTTTCGGTCGGTCACCCATCCCTAAATTTCTCTGGATCAAGCACGCTTAACCCCCGGAGTTCTTTCGAGATGAGCTTCCGGAGTAGAAGTTGTAACTTGTTGGTATGATTATTCTTATCAACCGTATTAAGCCCTGGGTTGTCACATAATTTCTCCTAAATTTAAAATCCTCAAGATCATTGCAGCTTTAGGAACCCATGAACATCTACAGAGATTCTGATTTGAGTTCATTTCTTAAAAGAACCTTTGTCCAGTGTATCCAGGCATATGTGATTCGATAAGGAAAGAGATGCACATACAAAAGGCTTACAATGAATACAATGAAGCCTACCGGAATTGTAATCGCAATGTAAGGAAACACGCCTATCTACATCAACATGGTATCCAACAGTCAATCAGAAACAACGGTCTACTTGGAAGGATCAGCAATAGTGCCTAGCAAAGCCCACAGAACACATAAATGAACTTTTGGAGACGAAGATTGGTTGAATGAAACTGGAAAAACTGAAATGTGAAGACTTTTATATAATACTACATCTTCCAAATTACTATTCGTTTTTTACTTTTTCGTTTAACGTTTGACCATTCGTCTTATTCAAAAAATTTTACAAGTATCATTTATTTTATATGTGACTTACTTTATCATCATATATACTTCAAGTATAATATATTGGTTTGTATATTTGGACAAATTTTTTGAATAAGACGAATGGTCAAACATCATGAAAAAAGTCAACAACGAATAGTAATTTGAAACGGAGGTAGTAACAATCTAAAGACCAAGAATAAGGCAAAGAGCAGAAACAAGGCTCTGGATTAGTATCACCCTGTCTGAACTATTGAGCACAAAGCACTTCCAGAGAACCAAGGTAACTGACGAATAGTAGTGAAACATTACTACAAGAAGAGCAATTGAAAAAGGATATAGCATCAAGGTTCAAGGTCAATAGGTTCATTCACTCATTTGAGATAGAAGTTCTACCAGCTTAGCTTACTGAAGAATACTGTAGCAATTAGCTGCTTAGCATTGACCTAAAAATTACATATTATTTGCTATGATTTATCTTTGTGGAAATTCAAAGTGTGGCTCATGTCATATTGAAGATGTACAATTATCATTATTTTATATAGCCAAAAGCTATACAATGGGCTTTATTGTACATCAGATCTTAGTTACTCTCTCCGTGTAGTTCGTTTGACCTTTGACCCTAAGTTTGACCGCTCGTCTTATTCAAAATTTTGTGTAAATTATTATATTTTTTGTGGTGGCTTGCTTTATTAACAAATTTTTTCAAAAATAATTTAAATTTAATTATATTTACATAAAATTTTTAAATAAGATGAGTTGTCAAACTTGTGATTAAAAAGTCGAACAAATTATAATTTATAACGAAAATAGTATATGATAGTTCTATTTGGCTGCCCTTATGTCCAAATCCTTACTCCGCGGGTGCGCGTGGAGTGCCGATTGAAAGCAACAATCGTAAAGGCACGACACGCGGAGACTGAGTACTACAAAATAAATTGAAATATAGCCAATTTTTAATATGGATCAACAGTAAAAAGATCTTATCGTCGCTAGTTATTTTTAATCCAAACTAATACCATTTTTCTGACCAACAATATAATCGAAGTATTATTGGGTTTTTGTGAAACGGCAATGATATAGCACAACAAAACTGAGCACTCTATTACTCACAGGAAAATTGTTCCAAATACTACATGTTAGGAATTGTAAAGAGAACTAGTAACGGGTTGACGTAGATAATAAAGTGAGATTGACACAGCCTTCTAGAACTCGTTAATATTTTGTTCCAATATATTTTGTTTCAATATTTCAAATTTCAAATAAATAAAGGAAACGGATGTACTTATTCGAGGCTTCTCGCCCACGCCTGAGCCTGACGGCTCGGCCCTCCTCTTCTATAAGTACCCCCAAAATTCCGCACCATTCCCACCCTCTTGTCTCCATCCGTCTCTGCCCGCACACACGCGGGCGGCGCGCCAAACCCAGACGCAGGCAGCATAGGGTTATATCTCAATCTATTCCTTGTTTCATACGCTGAACTTGCTGCCGTGTTTATCTTGCCTGAAATTGCTTTGGCGTTCCTATGCAGGGGATGGCGTCTCGAGCAGAGGCGGCGGGGCAGGAGTCGTAGGACTCCCAGGTTCTCGTAAGTTTCCTCTCCGTCTCATGCTCTTCTCCGGTCCGGCGGTTCGAATGGGTTGGGAGGCTCGGCACTGCTCGAGTTGTCGTAGTTAGATCGAGATGTTCTGTTCTTCGAGGATTTCATGCGATTGGGGTCGATTCGATCATCACAGGGCTCGCTTTGTTTTTACACTTTTTTGTGGATTTCTCCGTTTCATCCACGGATTTTGGGGCACTTGTTCCTGAGGGAGGTGGGTTTTAGGGTCAATGCAAGTCTCTCCCTCCGCTTTAATTTCATGGGGGCGATTCGAGTGGGTTCGGACGGTTCCGTGCTGGCGTAATTTTTTTTGGTTAGTGTTGACACCCAAAAGTGGCACAACAGTGCGAACCGGTCTGACCCGTGTGCACAAACCGGTCAGACCGCATTCGTCTTATTCAAAAAATTTTACAA
>OAMR01000547.1:744642-778280 GCA_900205405.1 Echinochloa crus-galli | reverse complement strand
GCGTCCTAAGATGGATGGAGGTAAAGACCGTGTTAAGCATAATAGTAGAAGGCCGAAGCTCACTTTTGATGAACTTCTGGCTAAATATCAAAAAATACTAGTAGGCATATTGCATCGGCTAGTAATTGTTCAGATGGAGTTTCTTATGTAAACTATAATAAACCTGAATTTTATAAACTAGAGCCATTGCCAAATAATATGCATGCTTTAAATTTTAATGCTACTAGCAACATACAACATTATCCTAACACATCGGCTGCAGAACAAGTTCACATGCCGATGAACAATTATCAAGGCCAAACTAACATGAGTTGGGCCAATCTTTATGAGACACCATGTGCTAATGATTTTAATACTGTTCAACAAGGTGTTTCATATACTTATTCATCGGCAATAAATTCAGAATATTTGGTTCAAAGCACGCCGATGAATGAAAAAATTGGCCATACTGATTTCAGATATCCGGCCAATTATTCTTAACCATTATATGCTAGAGTGGAAGATGAATGTATAAATTCAGTATCATATATGAATGCTAATACTCATATTTCGGTTCCAAATGTTTCCAATACTTATAGCCGAATTAATGAGAATTCAGCAAGATCATATTCATCTCCACAAATTAATCATTCATGTGTTTCATCTCATGCATCATCACATATTTTCGGTACTACTCATTCTTCGTTACCGAAAGTTCATAATTTTGCACAAAAGGCTGCACCAAACAGTGTTTCTACTAAATTACTAAAGCCAAATACTTTGTGGGATGCAAAATGTGCTGAGGTTAAGAATGACGTGATTAAAAGATTTAACAATTGTAAGCAGTTTGAGGGTAAGCTTAGCAAATTTGTAGAAACACAAATGAGGTTGTATAAATCTTGTTTCCAACAAACGGAGCAAGGCAGGATTGGTTCAAGTAATGGAACTATATATAAATCTTGTTTCCAAGAGACAGAACAAGGATTGGTTCAAGTAATGGAACTACCATCCACTGATGATATATTCAAGGAAATGAGATTTGCAGCTACAAAGCCGATTACATCATCGGTTGATAGTAAAAACGATCAAGATTTGACTAAAAGTTCGGTAATCACGATAACCGAACGATCTCGATCTGTTTGTAATGAGAAAACAGCTGAACTTGAATTCCCACATGGAGTTGTGCATTTGTCTAGCGATTATTTTGTTATCAACAAATGCCAACTCTCGACTGGAAAAAATTCATCCAACCAAAATGATGAAGACCATGGCGTTGGAGGCAAAGAGGAGACATTGACATGTCGCGACTTGGTAATTTCCAGCGAACCTGGGAAAACCGGTCTGACCGATTTTACAATCCGGTCAGACCGGTTACAAAGCGGTCAGACCGGTTCAATCCGGTCAGACCGGTTTGTCCAAAGCAGTCAGACCGGTTGCTTAAACCGGTCAGACCGGTTTCTTCGGACAGTGGCTGCTGTTGGCTGTCATCAGGAGAAATACGGCACCATCTACATCAAGGTTCCACGCCTCTCCAACAAATTCAGCAAGGTATGCTTTGCAAGTAACTCCCAATCAGATCATGCATTATTAATTAATTCATCTACTAGTGATGCTATTATGAATATTTCTAAAAGATCGATTGAGGATGGTAATTTACTTGCTAGCAGTGTCATACCTTCAGATTATGTCGGCCATTGTAATGTAAAAGTTAGAAAGGCCGATAACAACAAGATTTTGACATTTAAAATCTCTCCATCATCATTGTCAAAATTTTTCTCTAAATGGTTTACTTATGGTCATTCTGGGATTAAAAATAAGAAACCAAAACCGAAAAGCATTGTGAAATCCGATAATGATGTAGTGATGAACTCTAAAGCATCGGATGTGAGAAGGACACAAAAAGGTATAGCCGAATGGGTTAATGAAAAATTTGAACCATTCGTTTGCTTGGCTTTGAAACCTTCTCCACAAAAGCATCGGTTAGAGAAAATAAAATATACCTTTGATTTAACTTTGTGTGATGATTTATTTGATATTTTGCTAGAGAACAATCTTATTAAGCTATCTGATCACAAAGTTATTCCATCACCTCTTGAATTAGAAAAGCAGAAGTATTGCAAGTGGCATAATTCTTTTGATCATAATACACGTGATTGCAATATGTTTCGCCAATTTATCCAATCGGCCATTAATATCGGACGATTGAGATTTTCTCAAACACAAGAGGATGACCAATTGTCTACAATTGGTTTTGATGTCAAAGGATCATTAAATCGGTTAGCATTGACCGATTTGTCTAAAGATTCAAATTTAATCGCTAAAGAGGAAGATTGTAAGCCCTCAAGTGGTATAGAAGAAATCGTCCAAATTGAAGACGTGTCAGAGGACGATGAGCTTAATCTGGAAAACACTGGGGGGCAAACAAATTCTCCACAATCGGAAATCGGAACAAGAACCGGTTACTCCTGCTGTGCTGGCAAAACCGGTCACACCGGTTTGCTTAACCGGTCAGACCGGTTCCAAACCGGTCAGACCGGTTCTGACCAAGGACGCCCAAAAATATTAAAATCAGAGCGTCCTAAGATGGATGGAGGTAAAGACCGTGTTAAGCACAATGGTAAAAGGCCGAAGCTCACTTTTGATGGACTTCTGGCTAAATATCAAAAAGAAAATGAGGCCAAGCGTGCTAATCGGTCAAATGGAGCTAAATCATCAAGATCACCTCCTAAACATAATTCTGGGAATTCGAATTGGCAAAGAAAGGGTTTTAGTTCAGCAGCACCATATTCTTCTTTTGGCCCATCAATGCCAGTTCCATGTGCTTCACATCCCACTGATTTTCATTTTTACTCATCACGGGGTGTGGAATGATTCATGGGCACATACTCCTTCATGTTTTAGGCCATATTATATAGAGTATGTCCCACGAACAGTCGATTCTAGCAAAACCCTAGGAAACCGGTCTGACCGCTTTACTGAACCGGTCTGACCGCTTTGTGCCCTGAAACCGGTCTGACCGCTTCTCTCAACCGGTCTGACCGCTTTATGCGGTTTTGCTACTATAGAGGGTCATCACCATATTGATATGCATATTAATCAATAACAAAAGCCGAAATATTTAGTTTTAGAGATGGTTTTTATTTTGAAATTATATATCTCTTTACACTATTTCGGCTATACATATTCTTATGGATGAATTTACTGTAGATGATAATTTGTGTCATCCTTGGCAACATATATGGCCGATGAATGTCTTTGATCATCGTCCTAAAGTGTTAAAATTCCTGATAAGATATAATGCTCGGGGGGCAAGAAAATTCATCAGGAGAGAGTCGATCAGCTGATCAGGCGAAACCGGTCTGACCGGTTTCCCAAACCGGTCAGACCGGTTTGTACCAGGATTATTAGTACAATGAGCATTTTTCCTTATGGATTTGGTACTTTATTTGGATCGGCTTGAGAGAGTGCTGAAGGTACTGGTGCTGATTTTTGTTACATCAGGAAATACTATTTTGAGATATAGCCGGTTCAAATATTTTACATCAATATTTAGGCCGAATATGAAGTTTCGTATTCGAGCTAGAATTTTGTGATCCATAGGAGTGAAACAGGCAAAAGCATCTGGTGATTCAATATTGATAGGTGCAGCAAATACTTGATTTCAATTTGGTGCATAGATGCTTTGCATTGTGGTAGTGCAAGTTAACTCTTGACGACAATCTAATCTTGGCCATTTGCATCGTGATTGTGGCATATTCATTTATGAGGCCGATTAGAATATTTTGCACTAATATACAAGCTGGATATGGTTTTTCTACTTCGGCCAGGGGTTTATGATCCAAAGATATGAGGCTGGTGGATGTTTATTACACACTCTCAATTGTGATTATAAAAGATAAAAGACCAATTGTTGTTCATTGTAATTGGGTCAATTGTGCATCCAGAGTTAATTGAAGTGTGATATTGGCTTTGAACTAGATTCCAGACAATCATGGCCGTAGTGGTGTATATTCAGGTTCATATCTCATAGAGATGCAGGAATATGAGCAGCACAGTAAATCCATCATCTTGAAGACCAAGATATGTGGACAATTGAGTTTCTTCATCACTAGAGACAAGATGTGACTGATGTACGGGTGCTTATCATTGTTTCAGTAATCATTACATCAGTGCAATTTTGGATTGGAGAAATGTTTCTTGCTACGCAAGCTTTACCAAGAAACAGGGGGGCATGTGTTGACACCCAAAAGTGGCACAACAGTGCGAACCGGTCTGACACACGCGGGCGGCGCACCAAACCCAGACGCAGGCAGCATAGGGTTGTATCTCAATCTATTCCTTGTTTCATACGCTGAACTTGCTGCCGTGTTTATCTTGCCTGAAATTGCTTTGGCGTTCCTATGCAGGGGATGGCGTCTCGAGCAGAGGCGGCGGGGCAGGAGTCGTAGGACTCCCAGGTTCTCGTAAGTTTCCTCTCCGTCTCATGCTCTTCTCCGGTCCGGCGGTTCGAATGGGTTGGGCGGCTCGGCGCTGCTCGAGTCGTCGTAGTTAGATCGAGATGTTCTGTTCTTCGAGGATTTCATGCGATTGGGGTCGATTCGATCATCACAGGGCTCGCTTTGTTTTTACACTTTTTTGTGGATTTCTCCGTTTCATCCACGGATTTTGGGGCACTTGTTCCTGAGGGAGGTGGGTTTTAGGGTCAATGCAAGTCTCTCCCTCCGCTTTAATTTCATGGGGGCGATTCGAGTGGGTTCGGACGGTTCCGTGCTGGCGTAATTTTTTTTGGTTAGTGTTGACACCCAAAAGTGGCACAACAGTGCGAACCGGTCTGACCGGTGTGCACAAACCGGTCAGACCGGTTTTGGTAAAAGTGTCAAAATGCCAATTGGACTATAGCAACGCACAGGCTCAGAAATGGAAAAGCATAAATTATTGTAGCACATCCAATCGAATCTAATACAATCTTTACCTTTTCCTTCAAACCTAGTCTTTTCCAACCTCCATGCTTCTCATCCGCTGATCTCTACGATCATAGATGACGTCCTGGTCGACCTAGGACACGCCGGCGACGTCTACGCCCTGACGGTGTCCCTCCCGGGCGAGAGCTTCGACGGTCTTTGCTAGTTTGCTCGTAAACTAGTCGTTCTTCGCCACGTAAGTGCGTTGTTTATCTCTTTACTGGTTTGCTCGTAAACCTAGTCGTTCTCCAGCACGTAAGCTTGGTAGTTATCCCCACGAACAGTCGATTCTAGCAAAACCCTAGGAAACCGGTCTGACCGCTTTGCTGAACCGGTCTGACCGCTTTGTGCCCTGAAACCGGTCTGACCGCTTCTCTGAACCGGTCTGACCGCTTTATGAGGTTTTGCTGCTATTCGGTCTGTTTGCGACCCGCGCGTCAAGCGTTCTCTCGTGTGTTGACCGAGATTTGCGTCAACAGTTAGATCAGATATTCTCCATTCTCGAGCATTTCTACTGACTGGGGTTAATTAAACATCGCTGTGCTCGATTTGCAATTTCTAGGGCACTATCACTTTGGCTGAGGGTGGGTTTTAAGGTCGAGCCAGTTCGAGTTTTAGATTCCGATGATATTGTACGCAGTAGCTTCTAGTTGGAATCGAGGTGGTTCAACTCTGCTCGAAAACACACTGGAATGTGTAGTCTAGCGTCACTATGGAGAGGGTTTTCTACTGCTTCGGCCTAGAATTAGTAAGGAACTTTGATTTATGGGGTTTCGAACATTTCTAGCACTTAGATTGTTTTAACATTGACCAGTTGGTTTCAGTGATGTCCAATACGTACTGGCGAGTCCATAAGAAGTTCGGAGAAGTTGATGTGCATTTATATAAGCTTTTGGGGTTCAATGTATATAATGTACCTCTGAACAGATTGCTTTATGCGCATAGTTTAGTCATTTCTATTAGTCTCTGATAAATTAATCCTTCCACTGCCTATAAATAACTTATCACACTGTGTCGATTAATTTAGTCTTTCATGTTGCTAAGCAGGGTTGGTACATAACATTCCTCTTTGGATGCTGACATAATCTTCTTTTTTTAAAAAAAATATGAATCCAATAGTACCGATGCCCATGTTATTGAATACCTACATGAGTGGTATTTGTGGCTAGCAATTGGTTTGTTATAGAAGTTTTTTCACCTTTATTAGTTGAGAAGCTATGTGCTTTATTTCAGGTTATTGCTCTTGTTTGCCTTGTCCCATAACTTTCTGTATATGCAATCTGTCACATTTTGCCTGGAATGTCTTGTACTCCTTTAGGTTAAGGTTACTTGATCTTATTATGTTTGTCATACCAGATATGTTATGCTATTAGTTCAGTTGTATAATGGTTTTATGGGCGTGTTCGGGTTGGGGATCGGAAGCTGGGGGAGGCAATGTAGTTGCTAGGGATATTGTGTCACTGGCCAAGAGGTAGAGATGAGCACTTCTAAAAGAAATTTGCAGGCTAGGTCCATGACAACTAGGAGATACTTTCTTGGATATGATGATGCTTAATCTATGTTTTATTATGAAAAGATACAGTGAAATCTGTTAGTGAAATCAGTGGTATATTCTGCACTTTTTTTAGAGGATCTGTGACAAGTTTTATGAGTTCGATGGGTCTTCAATTGCTTGAGCATTGAATTATTATTTCAATATCTGTCTGGTTTGGTGGAACCGTAATAGTTTCTCTTTAGTTTTTATCAATCAGACAAGGAGACTTCTTGATATAGCCCTAAACGATGTCCTGTACTTCAGAGGAATAATTCAAGACGGCAGTTTCATGGACAGATACATCCCAGAAATAGGTTACAATTAGCGATAACTTCAAATCCAGTATATATATGTAAAATACTCCCTCCGTTACAAATTATAGTTTGTTTAACTTTCTTTTACCACATGTTTGACTGCTCGTCTTATTCAAAAAATTTGTGTAAATATAGTCAAATTTTAGGCATTTTTGAAGATTTTTATTAGTAAAGCAAGCCACCACAAAGAATATGATAATTTGCACAAAATTTTAAATAACACGAGTGGTCAAACTTAGAGTCAAAAAAGTGAAACAAACTATAATTTGAAATGGAGGGAGTATATAGCTGATGTGATAATTTTACCTGAAACTTAGATCTGCAGATAATTTTACCCGCAGATAATTTCATTGACTGGATGGAGAGAGGTGAGATGTCTTGAGTTCACGTTACGAGTTTACTATTTTGTGATCACTACCTATTTTGTTTATTTATAAAAGAAGTCTGTTGCATTTTACTTCTTATGGACATAGATACACGTACGCACCTTTGAACAGTATTTTTGTAACTTATACGAGAAATTTAACAATTAGATGATATCTTTTGATGAACATTGTAATGATATATATTCTTGAACAGATCTATTTTGGAATGGAGTTAGCATGTGCACAACTGTTCTAATTTTCGTCTATTTGATTACTTTTGGAATATATTTAGGGGTCAATTATGCTTTGCATAAGAAATACCTGAAGTGTCTTTCGTTGTTTATCTGCAACAAGGATGGTTGTATACTTGAGGAATACAAATGTAAGTTTCACCCTATGGAATATGGATAACTTGTATTATATATAGGTTGAATTGGGATTAATTGCGACATATTTTCTTACTAAGTCTTAATGTTCATGTACAGTTCAATTTGACTACCCCAATGCAAATGTTGTGGAACTTAATCTCCATATATGTCTCATCATGCTGGGAGAAACTGCATTAAATGTACAACAACTGTTGCAGAAGTTACTGCCGACAAGATGAGGTACTTTCTTACCTTTAATACCTATTTTTGTGTCAGTATGGACAAAAGTAACTTTGCATTCAGAATGTTATTTTGAAAGTTAGTACTTCGCATCAACAAATTTGTATTAGAAACAAACTAGTATTATGATTCTTTAGCGCTGAACTGGTACATAGGTTTAAGCATCTATCTATTGGCAATGATACAAATATACCCAATTATCTGGAAATAAGAATAGATATTTAGTCAGTTTATTTTAGGAGGAAACTGGTGATGTAAACTGTTCTTAATTTACTTGGCTTACAAAATTGTATTAATGAAGGTTTGGGATCGTCATCCTTAGCTTTTTGGTTATTTGTCCAACATGCCTGCTGATTAGGAAATAGAATTGTAACCTATGATGGTTACATCTTAATATGGCATGGTTTTCTTGCAGTGACTCCATTGGCAAGGTTATCAAAGCAATACACTGTACCATGGAATGCTTAGACTCTGTGCCGGAGGAGGTATTTTTCTCGCATTGTAAATTTTATTTACAAACTTGCATTCATTGTGTTGATGTGATGCTGTGATTTATTTGTGTTCTCAGGCATCGATTCAAATGAAACTTCTGAACCATGATGACATAACAGTGAGTAAAGCCTTGTTCTGCTTATTTATTTGTCCACATCAACAATTGGAAATTATCACTGCTGATACTCTTTATTCTTTTGATCTCAACGTATCAGGAAATAAATTCTCTCATTCTTCTTGAATTTGTTCATATATACGCTGTATTTTCTTTTGCATGTTGGAAGCCTGAGAATTATGAGGCTGATTTTGTCAAGGCTTATAGTGATATATGGAACAAGAAGTGCTTTAAGATGAAGGTGGGAGGTGCCAATGGAAAGCATGCTGTGCTAACTTTTAAGGTAAAAGAGATTGAGTAACTTCTTTTGCTTTTATCTGAAGTATTTCTTGATATAACCTCTTTTCTCTATTAGGTTCCATCTGAATTGGATCTGTCTTCATCCTCCAACAGTAAGCATTTCCTCAATGTGTCTTTTGCATTTCATGTTTCTTGAAGTCATACTAATTTTACTACTGCACTATTTCAGAAGGTTTATTCATTTGTATGTCTTACTGAATTCTATTCTTTCTATGTTTCATCTATTATATTGTTTATTGGAAGTAACTTAGATGAGACTGGAACTCCTGAATTAATATAGATCAATAGATTACTTTAGCCCCATTATCTGCAAAGGACAAATAAAATTCATATAAAACTTGTTGTACATATATGTGAACCACTTGCATCATTTGAACAATTTGCTTAACAAATTTCGGTTCGGTAGGTTTCTGTTGTATTGGATAAAATGTTGTGGCTCAATTGAGAGACTATGCATCATCTGTTCACACAGCATATTTCTGTCATTGGAACTTACAGTACTTCGTTAGTAGCTAATGACTCAGGATACACCGGATATTGTCACTACCAGAAAACTCTACATCTGCACCCCCCTTCCGCCTCGGCCATTTTTGGACCCGGTGCTGATGGGGCTTCAGCACCGGGTCCAATGGCTAGGAGCGGGGGCGGCGCGCGGGGGTGGCAGGGTCAGCACATTAGCACCGGGTCGTGGCAAGACCCGGTGCTAATGCCCCCCTTTTAGCACCGGTTGCAGCCAGCAACCGGTGCTAATGTGCCCGAGGCCATTTAGCACCGGTTGCTGGCTGCAACCGGTGCTAATTGGTGCACTTTAGCACCGGTTCTTCCCACGACCGGTGCTGATGTCTTTTGTATAAAGTGGCTTCTTCCTCCCCCGGCCGAGCCAGCAGAACACTTGGCGCTGTGTTCATGCTGGCTCGGCCGGGAGAAGAAGGGGAGGTGCTGCCCAATTTTTTTTCAAAATTTGTGAAAAATTCTACTCATCTAAGGAGCACTACAAGGTACACTCTTTCATTCTCTAATGTTTTATTTAGCTTGTAACCCTTCTATGCTTTAGAAATAGAGGAATTTGTGAATCAAATAAAGCTAGCTAGAGTGCTTGTGTTCATGGAGGAGAGAGAGGGGAGCTTGAGTTCATGGTGGAGAGAGAGTGTTCATGTTGTGTTTTAAATGGAGAGAGAAGGCAACCTAGTTAGTATTTATTTTTAGAAAATGAATATAGTCATTCAATGGAATATATTTTATTAGTTATTTATTAAAATTTGGAATAGTTATTTATTAATTTAATGGAAGATATATATGTTTTAGAAAATGAATATAGTAATTCCATGGAATATATATTATTGGTTATTTATTAAAAGTTGGAATATTTATTTATTTATTTAACGGAAGGTATATTTATTTATTTAATGAATATAGTAATGTAGTTTTAGAAATGTGTTTATATGATGGAACATATATTATAATTTGTATTTATTTATATATTAAATTTGTATTAACATTATATTGTATTATATATTTGTTATTGGATAATAATGCAGATGAATAGACAATGGATGTACGGGGACAACCACGCTCATGCTTTCCGTGATGGCCTCAGGGCGTTTCTTGATGCCGCCGAGGCTAACAGGACGACGTCCGGTTTCATGTTCCGCCCATGCACCAATTGTCAAAATATACAATCGTACAAACAAAGAGGTTGTCTTCAGGTGCATTTGATGAGGCACGGTTTCATGAGGAATTATTCTGTTTGGACGAAGCACGGTGAAAGTGGAATTCTAATGGATGAAGATGAAGAAGACGAGGCCGATGACGACATTCCGGTATTAGCTCAATACCACGGTTCCTTTGCAGATGCTGCAATGGGTGATGCCGATGAGGAAGATGCTGCTCGGGAAGGCGATGCTCAGGAAGATGCTGCTCGGGAAGGTGATGCTCAGGAAGATGGTGCTCAGGAAAATGACCCTACCGATGGACTCGGGCAAATGTTGCGTGATGCTGAGAAAGACTGTGGCAATGATAAGGAACTGAAAAAGATAAAGTGCATGTTGCAGGACCACAAGACTGACCTGTACCCAGATTGCAAAAAGGGGCTTAAGAAGTTGGGTAGCACACTTGAACTTCTGCAGTGGAAGGCAGCAAATGGCGTTACTGATAAGGGTTTCGAGGAGCTACTGAAACTCATAAAGAAGATTCTTCCAGAGGGTAACGAATTACCATCGACGACGTATGAAGCAAAACGTGTTGTTTGCCCTCTCAGTTTGGTGGTGCAGAAGATACATGCGTGTCCTAATGACTGTATCCTCTATCGCAGACAGTACGAACACTTGGATCGTTGTCCGGTTTGCAGCTGCGCACAATACAAGATCAGGCGGGACGACCCTGGTGATGTTGGGGGGAGCGTTCTAAGAAAAAAATTCCTGCGAAGGTGATGTGGTATTTCTCTCTGATACCCCGTCTGAAGCGTTTGTTCAGGAACAAGGATCATGCCAAACTGATGCGCTGGCACAAAGAAGAACATAAGCAGGATGGCATGTTGAGACACCCTGCCGATGGATCGCAGTGGAGGAACATCGACAGAGCATTCCCAGAGTTTGATGCTGATGTGAGAAATGTTAGGCTTGGTTTAAGTACCGATGGCATGAACCCTTTTGGTGAAATGAGCAGTAGTCATAGCACTTGGCCCGTGACTGTTTGTATCTACAACCTACCCCCCTGGCTCTGCATGAAGCGGAAGTTCATTATGATGCCAGTGCTCATTGAAGGGCCGAAGCAACCTGGCAACGACATCGATGTGTACCTAAGACCATTGGTTGACGAACTTTTGTAGCTGTGGAAGGATGAAGGTGTTAACATGTGGGATGAGGACAAGCAGGAGCAGTTTGCCCTTTGAGCACTGCTTTTCATAAGCATCAACGACTGGCCTGCATTAAGTAACCTATCAGGACAATCAAACAAAGGATATAAAGCATGCACTCATTGTTTAGAGGAAACCGAAAACATGTATTTGGAACATTGTAGGAAGGTTGTGTACATGGGTCATCGTTGATTCCTTCCAACGAAGCATGAGCTACGAAAGAAATGTGCGCATTTTGGCAGGAATGCTGACCACCGTACAAAGCCGAGACACCGTAGTGGAGAAGAGCTATTTGATATGGTCAAGGACCTACACGTGGTGTTTGGCAAGGGAGACGGAAGCCAGGCTGCTCCGACGGGCGAGGATGGTCGTGCCGCGATGTGGAAGAAGAAATCTATCTTTTGGGAGGTACCTTATTAGCAATTTTTAGAGGTCCGTAACACGATTGATGTGATGCATCTGATGAAGAATCTGTGCGTGAACTTGATAAGCTTCCTGGGTACTTATGGGAAGCCAAAATATACACTAGAAGCACGTCAGGAGCTGAAACGATTGAAGCAACGGACTGATCTACATCCAGAAAAGAGAGACAAAGGACGCCAGTACTTGCATCCTGCCAGCTTCACTCTCAGCAAAGAAGAGAAGGAAAGCATGTTTGAATGCTTGAACAATATCAAGGTTCCGTCTGGATACTCCTCCAGTATTAATGGAATAATAAATATGAAAGAGAAGAAGTTCACAAACCTTAAGTCTCATGACTGCCATGTGTTGATGACACAGCTGCTTCCCGTCATACTCAGGGGTGTGCTACCAGTTAACGTGCGGAAAGCCATTGTGAAGCTATGCGCATTTCTAAATGCAATTTCTCAGAAGGTGATCAATCCAGACCATTTAGATCAGCTACAGAACGACATGGTGCAATGTCTTGTCAGCTTTGAGATGATATTTCCTCCATCCTTCTTCAATATCATGACACATCTATTTGTTCACCTCGTCAAAGAGATTCGTATACTGGGCCCAGTATTTCTACACAACATGTTCCCATTTGAGAGGTTCTTCGCTGTCCTAAAGAAGTATGTCCGTAATCGTTCTCGTCTAGAAGGATGCATTGCTAAGGGATATGAAATAGAGGAGGTCATTGAATTTTGTGTTGACTTTGTTGACGATCTTATGCCGATTGGTGTACCCGAATCACTTCACGAGGGGAGACTTGGTGGAAAGGGCACACTGGGGAGAAGATCGATGGTGATCAAGGACGTTGAGACATTTCGTAAAGCGCACCTCACAGTTTTGCAACAATCAACCTTAGTTGCTCTGTACATCGAGGAGCACATGCAGATTCTCTGGGATGAAAACTCAACAAAGTCTGTGGCCTTCATTCAGTGTCTGCATAATAGTACTTTCACCGCTTGGTTGCGAAAACGTCTTATGGGTGTCGAGGGCATTGATGCGCAGCTAGCTTTTGTAGCTAGGGGTTCATCGAGCACGATCTTGACATTCCAAGGATACAACATCAATGGGTATACATTTTACACAAGAGCCCAGGACAAGAAAAGCCACGCCGTGCCGCCGCCCGTCGTCCCCGCCGCTGTCGTCGTCCCCGCCGCCGTCGTCGTCCCCGCGCCCGTCGTCCCCGCGCCGGTGCCCCTCGTCCCGCGCCGCTCAAAATGTTCGTCTCGTAGAGTACAACCGCTGACTACTGGAGGAGGTGTTAAAGTTGATGACTATGGAATGACGTTAGTGGACCTAAACAAGATTGGCTTTCTAGACGAATCGTTCATCCTGGCCCAAGCTATCACACAAGTTTTTTATGTGAAGGACATGGCTAGCAAACCGAAGAAAGGGGCGGATAAGAAAGGTGGGGGTAAGCAATTGGACCCATCACAAGACGAGCCAAAGCGTCATATAGTCCTTCCTGGAAAGAGAAAAATCGTAGGAGTTGAGGACAAGACATATGAAGATTATGATATGCTCGATGGCCTGCCTCCATTCTCTGTGGCTGATCAAAATCAAGGAAATTTTGTAAAGAGGAAGTTTATTAGTGTCCTAGTAAACGATGATGCCATGTAATTTTCTATTGATTTTCTATTGACTATGTAGTTTTCTATTAATTTTCAATTAATTTATAAGATTTTCTATTAATTTACAGGATTTTCTAGTAATTTAAAAGATTTTCTATTAATTTATAAGATTATGATGTGTGTGATGTGATGAATTACCATATAATAGAAAATTTATATGTTGGAAATGCATATATATGTTGATATTGGAATGAAATTTATAAGTTGGAAACTTACATATTGGAAATTTATATATTGGAAATGTATATGTTGATATGTTGGAAATGTTATATGTTGAGATGTTGGAAATTTATATGTTGATATGTTGGAATTGTTTTATGTTGATATGTTGGAAATGGATATGCTGATATATTGGAAATGTTATATCTTGATATTGGAAATATATTCGAGTTAATATGTTGGAAATTTATATGTTCATACGTTGGAAATTTATATATTGGAAATTTATATGTTGGAAATTTATATATTGGAAATTTATAGCGAATTCGTTAGCGGACCCGAACCCCTTCGCAAACCCCTTGGCATCGCAAACCCCTTCGCGTCGCACAATGGTATCGCGAACCCGAACCCTTCGCAAACCCCTTCGCGTCGCACAATCAACCCCTTAGCGAATCCGTTCGTTAAGCGCACTGAACCCCTTCGCGAATCCATTCGCTAAGTGCACCGAACCTCTTAGCGAATCCTTTAGCGACCCTTAGCGACCTCTTAGCGAACCCCTTCACGAATCCGTTCGCTAAGCGCATCGAACCCCTTTGCGAATATGTTACAAATATTGGACATGGCTAGCAGACCGAAGAAAGGGGCGGATAAGAAAGGTGGGGGTAAGCAATTGGACCCATCACAAGACGAGCCAAAGCGTCATATAGTTCTTCCTGGAAAGAGAAAAATCGTAGGAGTTGAGGACAAGACGGATGAAGATTATGATATGCTCGATGGCCGGCCTCCATTCTCAGTGGCTGATGACCCAAGCATCCTGTTAGCGGCGGAGGAGACACCGTATCTACGGCGTGATCACAATCAAGGAACATTTGTAAAGAGGAAGTTTATTAGTGTCCGAGTAAACGATGATGCCATGTAATTTAATTGCACTATGTTCCACCCAATTTGTAATAACTATATTTGCATTTATGTTCCACCTATGTTCTAAAATTTTCTATTGATTTATAAGATTTTCGGCCATTCGCATTTCGCTAACCAAATGGCGCATGGCCGAACGCGTTCGCTAAGCAAGTGTTCGGCCATGCAGCGGGTACCTGCACACACAAACACACACGACACAAGCCGCGGCTCACATACAAGCACGCACGGCACGAAGGCCGGCTTCACAAGGGCTCGCCGCGACGGCTGCGGCCGGCGGCGGCGACGAAGGTCGCGCGGCCAGGGACGTCGGCGGCGGCGGGGACGACACAGACGGCGACGCGGGTAGACGGCGAGGGCGCGGGCGGCGACACGGGGACGTCGCGGGCGGGCGGAGGCGGCGGCGTCAACGGCGACGCGCGACGATGAAGGGCGCGGCGCGGACATCGGCCGGCGGGACGGAGGGCGACGCGGCTGGGCGGGACTGAGGCGACGCGGGGATGACGGGCCCGCGCGGGGACGAAGGGCCGGCGTGGGACGAGGGCGTCGGCGCGGGACGACGACGAGGCCGGGCGCCGACGCGGGCGCAGGTACGTAAAATCAATAGAAATGATAATAATTAATAAAAATCCTATAAAATAATAGAAAATCTTAGAAATTAATAGAAAATCTTAGAAACTAATAAAAAATCTTAAAATTAATAGAAAATCTTATAAATTAATTGAAAATTAATAAAATGCTACAATTAATTAAAAGCAACAAATCCTACAAAAGTAATAGAAAATCTTAGAAATTAATAGAAAATCTTAGAAACTAATAAAAAATCTTAAAATTAATAGAAAATCTTATAAATTAATTGAAAATTAATAGAAAACTACATAGTCAATAGAAAATCAATAGAAAATTACATGGCATCATCGTTTACTAGGACACTAATAAACTTCCTCTTTACAAAATTTCCTTGATTTTGATCAGCCACAGAGAATGGAGGCAGGCCATCGAGCATATCATAATCTTCATATGTCTTGTCCTCAACTCCTACGATTTTTCTCTTTCCAGGAAGGACTATATGACGCTTTGGCTCGTCTTGTGATGGGTCCAATTGCTTACCCCACCTTTCTTATCCGCCCCTTTCTTCGGTTTGCTAGCCATGTCCTTCACATAAAAAACTTGTGTGATAGCTTGGGCCAGGATGAACGATTCGTCTAGAAAGCCAATCTTGTTTAGGTCCACTAACGTCATTCCATAGTCATCAACTTTAACACCTCCTCCAGTCAGCTTCACTCACTGGCACTTGAACAGTGGGATCTTCAAAGGTCCGTACTCTAGTTCCCATATCTCCTCTATGACTCCAAAGTATGAGTTCGTATTGCCATTGGTGTTTGTCGCGTCGATCCGGACACCACTGTTTTGGTTGGTGCTTTTCTTGTCCTGGGATCTTGTGTAAAATGTATACCCATTGATGTTGTATCCTTGGAATGTCAAGATCGTGCTCGATGAACCCCTAGCTACAAAAGCTAGCTGCGCATCAATGCCCTCGACACCCATAAGACGTTTTCGCAACCAAGCGGTGAAAGTACTATTATGCAGACACTGAATGAAGGCCACAGACTTTGTTGAGTTTTCATCCCAGAGAATCTGCATGTGCTCCTCGATGTACAGAGCAACTAAGGTTGATTGTTGCAAAACTGTGAGGTGCGCTTTACGAAATGTCTCAACGTCCTTGATCACCATCGATCTTCTCCCCAGTGTGCCCTTTCCACCAAGTCTCCCCTCGTGAAGTGATTCGGGTACACCAATCGGCATAAGATCGTCAACAAAGTCAACACAAAATTCAATGACCTCCTCTATTTTATATTGATTTTCTAAGATTTTCTATTAATTTTCTCATTTAATATATATTTTTAATAGGTATAGCATTAGTAACTGAATTAAAACAAGTATTAAAAACTAGTATTAATATAAATATTTTTACCAAGTATATTTAATAGGTAGAAAAGAATATGGTAAATAGAAATGAAAAGAATATGGCCAAACAGGCCACACCCGGTGCTAGATACTAGTTTGGAACTGGCGTGAAATGAAAATAGGCCTTTAGCACCGGGTTGATTTAAAATCCGGTGCTAAAGGCCCCCGAATTTTTGTTTGGCGCCTGTAGGGCAAGAGCGCCGCCGACCTCGCCGTCTCCAAGCTCGTCCCCGCGCGATCGACCTCGCCGTCCCTGCGGATCGACCTCGCCGTCCCCGGCCGCCGACCTTGCCGTCGCCAAGCCTGTCCCCGCACCGACCTCGCCGTTGCCAAGCCCGTCCCCGCGCTGACCTCGCCGTCCCCACCGTCCCCGCCGACCTCGCCGTCCCCGCTGCCGACGGTCCGGCCTCCGCTCCCTCTCTGTCTGTGTTCATGCATTATTTTTTTTGATGATGTGTGTGATGTGATGAATTACCATATAATAGAAAATTTATATGTTGGAAATGCATATATATGTTGATATTGGAATGAAATTTGAAATATCTATGCTTTGTATATATTGCTTATCAATTATTTTTAATTCTATAGATGGCGGACAACAACAAGCCTGTCCCACCCATGCTAGAGGACAATAACACGTTCTTAGCGAATCAACTTTTTAATCTTGTAACCCAACCCCTAAGCATGGATGAAGTGTTGGGGGCCATTGGAAGGGACGACAATATCCAGGGCGACAATGTTGCAACGGCCAACAATGTCCAGGGCGAACATGTCCAAGGAAATACTGTTGAAGGGGCCGGTAACGAGCCCTCGTCTAGTCAGGTGTGTATATATAACATAAATTTGTACTGTATATGTCAATTATCTGTATCATCTCTATATCTAACATAAATATGTATCGTGTATATGTAATTTGTGTAGGCCGCCTCTACTTCTACAAGCCGAGCTAAGAAATCCAAACGATCGGCCACGAAGAAGCTGAAGGATGTCAAGTTTTACATCACTAGAGTGGAGGACGATGGGGAGCCAGTTGAGCCCCCAAAAGTGGCCAGGAAATTTGTATCTTAGTGCGGGGTAGTTGTACGGGATCATGTGCCCATTAGCATCAGAAAATGGAAGTCCACGGACCCCGCTGAGCCGTACGTGCTGCCCAATACAGAGAAGGAGATGCTATGGAGTGAATTAAAGGGAATATTCGAGTGGCCTAGCACTCATGAAGAGCAACTGAGGGATTGGACAATGAAGAAGATGGCAGTTCTGTTTCAGGATCACAAGAAGAAGTCATACTCGAATTTCTCAAAACTGGAGAGCACCTGGATCCTGAGAAGTATGAATCCATCACTGATGAGGATTGGGAAGCATTCCTAGAGTACAAAACCTCCGAAGACGGGGCAACGGCTAGCGCTAGAAACGCTGGCAACGCCTCAAATAAGAAGTACTCCCATAAGATGGGTTCGGTTATAAGGGAAGCATCGCTAAATGGGAGAAGATGGAAGAAGATCTATATGCTAGAGGCATCACTCCAGCGACACATGACTGGCCCACATGGTCCAAGCATTGGTACTATGGTCATGGAGGCACCCTAAGTCCAATCGACGGCTCCTTAGTTTTTCCCGAGGACCTGCGAGAACTAGCTCAGCGTCTCCTCGAGATCCTTAGGGCATCTGAGAGGGGAGAATTTGGTCCCGATAGAGACAGAGACGAGCTAACCTATGCCTTAGGGAACAAGGAGCATCCTGGACGGACGCGCGGTGTAGGCACTTCCATCTCATGGAAGAAAGGTTTCAAAGAGGATGAAGCCACCTATAGGAGCCATTCGAGGAAGAAGGCCGAATATGAGCAGAAGGTGAGGGACCTAGAGCAAATGGTTGCCGCCCAGGGCTCAAGGATCCAGGAAATGGAGTCAGATATGTAGCGGCGGATGAAGGTAGCAGGGCTGCAGATACAACAAGCCACAGGCGGGACCGGTTCCACAGAGCATGCACCTCTCCAACAAGCCGCAGGCGGGACCGGTTGCACAGAGCATGCACCTCTCCAAGATCCTAATGATGCGGTCCCTCCACAGCAATATCAAAGCAGTCACGCTTCCACACAGGCCGCCGAAGCGGTCCGTTACACCGTGGATTCCCCGAGGAGAATTCCACTCGCCAGTACTGGAGGAATATCAAAGCAGTCACGCTTCCACACAGGCCGCCGAAGTGGTCCGTTACACCATGGATGAAATAACTCAACGGACCGCGTGCGAGCTTGTCGTCAGGCAGAAGAACTTAGCTGTGGTGGTACGTAAGCGACTTTAGTAAATACAGGCAGAAGAACTCAATACATTTCACCGTAAATACCATTCATTTACTAACTTTCTTTATGACTACTAAATTATCAGGTCGCATACGGTATGACCAAGCGTGTGGAATAAGGGCAAAAATTGCATTGCAATGACATTCCACATGGTTACGTACCAGTTGAGGTGGAGCAAGTCGTTGCCAAGTGGGAAGACTTGGAACTTGACATCCCCGGAGGTGACGAAGAAACAAAACTCTGTCAGTGTTCTCACTGCATCATTCTATGGAGCAAGGCAGACGTCGTCATAACCGGTACACCTGCGGCCACCAACAAGCCTCCGTCGCCTCCCCCGTCTCCAAGAGATCCACCGGATCATGACGATTCTCCGGGAGCTCCTGATGCAAGTCCGCCGCAGAGGTCTCCATCCCCTCCGCCGAAGAGGCAGCGCCGCACTAAAGCCTCCGCCCCCACTCCACCAGGGACGAAGGTGCGGAAAGCCAAAGAGAAGCCTGCACCGGAGAAAAAAGCGGCTGAGAAGACTCCAGAAGAGCTCGAAGCCTGGGTGAAAGCAGACACGAAGAGGCAAATGGCAGCGTGGAGGAGAAAACCGGAGCCGAAGCCGAAGCTTGACCCCACTGTCGTCGAGTCATTCTTCAGTAATTTGACCAAGGGTCAACAGAAGGAAGTGCCAATGACAAACTATGACCGCTCATTACTGAAATCTCGCCGTAAGCGGAAGACATCGGATAAGGAGGAGGCGGGCCCATCCAAACAGGTTCCTCAGCTCGGTAAGCAACCTCAGCGGTCCTTGGGTCGATTGCCATCTCAGCTCGAGCTGAACGTGCAACGACAAATGGACGAGACAGGACTAACCAGAGATCAAGTCCTGGGGGTAGAAGATGTCCCTGTAAGCACAACATTAAAGTGGCCGTTTAGGCTTGGCGAGCCTTTGGTCCCTCCTGAAATGGAGAGCAACCTACAGACAAAGATGCGCTGATTCCATTAGTGGTACTTGGAAGAATCAAGAAGGAAAATGCATATGATGAAAGTAAGAGTGAAGGACCAGGATTCTACAATGGCGATGAGGATTATGTCTGGCTGAGGTTTCAGGATATTTATGAGTTGTACCACCGCGACGCCATGGACGTGGATTTGATCGCCTGTTGGACACTGTAAGTACTTTGTTGTTGCTTACAATTCACAGTTTGAAAACAATAATTCCAATCTATGCTGAGGCGGGCTTTATTTATTGCTTAACATATGCAGAATGGAGATTCAAAAATGTCGGAGAGAAGGAATATATGACGTTGGTTTCGTGGATCCTCGAAGGATAAGTGAAGAAATGATAGTGATTAATCCTGAGGAAATATATGGAAACCTATATAAGTATATTGACAAACAACATTATTGCAGCTCCATACTAATACCATACAACATCGAGTGAGTACATATACACGCTTATTCTTATACTGTCTATGTACTATTTCATTTCTGATTATAATATATACATGTATACAGATTCCTCTGGTTCCTACTCATATTGTGTCCTGACTCGGGTGTCGTCAACGTCTTTGATTCGTTGCACACTCCAAGAGAAAAACTACAGAACATCATTGACATGATGACAAGGTGATGTATATTTTCCCCTGATTAATTCACCCCTTACACTAGCAATGACTTAATTTTTTTGTTCGTAGGGCGTGGATTCAATTTCGTCAAGAACACCCGGGTATTGAACAAGAAATACTGACATGGAAGATTGGCTTTCCGGTAAGCAAGTAATTTGTACATGTAGGCCTCGGCTAATATATTATATGAATTTTACTTAGTTTCTTTTGGTCGACAATGTGCCAAACAGGGGAAGGGAAATAATTTATGTCCATACTATGTTTGCGATTACATGTGGAATTGGGGATATAAAAAGATTACACAGCAAGATATTATGGTACGTAATGATAAACACATTTCCATTATTATTAAGTGCACAATTATTGTCTCCAATTCGACGGATGAAATATCTTTCAATTGTTTGTAAATTATAGATGTTGAAGCTGAAGGAAGACTGTCTAGAGCAACAAAGAATCGACGCAATTTCAGAACAGCTCGTCAGATGGATCTGGGACGAGGTCGTCAATCCCCGAGGAGAATACCACGTCCCAATATTGGAGGACGTGTCGGAAAGTCCACCAAGTCAAGCACCATCTTAAGTTGTAAATACAGTTTAAACAATAACTCGAGTCCGATATATATTTTGTAATATATATGTCTTCTATTTGTAATATATATGTCTTCTATTTGATATACAACTAATAATATGAATATAGAGTCGGCCGAGTATTTGATATACACATATTAGATTAGAATATATATATACACACACGTATATAAACGTGCATGCATGGCTACTGAAAAAAGCAAAAAAAAAATCCGGGGCCTTTAGCACCGGTTCCAGACACCAACCGGTGCTAAAGGCCCTGCCATCCCTGCTGCGGTGGCAGGCCCTTTAGCACCGGTTGGTGTTTGCAACCGGTGCTAAAGGGTCCCTTTAGCACCGGTTATTACACCCGGTGCTAAAGGAGATTTAGCACCGGGTGGAATAACCGGTGCTAAAGGGCTTTCCCACCCGGTGCAGATATCAACTATTCTGGTAGTGTGTCAATCCGTTTTCCCAACTCCAATAGCGCAGTGTACTGAAAGTAGTATTCATTTCCTAAAATCAGTTAGCATGGTATATGATGCTGCCTTGCTATTATACTGCCAACCCATTAACATGTTAGCTAGTTTTATTTTTTAGTAGAATTTTATAACCATGTAAATTCTCTTTTCACAGTACATGAAATAAGAGATGGCTCAACAAAGGAATGCCTGCATTCAATCAGGGCAGCTTACACTGAACCAGGGCCAAGAGATATGCAGCATAATATGTCCATGAACAGCTGTGAAGAATCTATGAACAAGATCGGGAAAGAATCTATGAAAATGGTCAGTGATCCCAGAAGAATTCCAATTTTTAACGTAAATTCACAACTTGTCCTATTAGTAATCAAAAGTTTCGAGAACTGTGTGATGATTGAGCTATACTTTCTTGCAGGAAGCCGAATCCTTTAAATTGATTACAAATTCCTCACCAGTTATGTTCGGAGGATGCCCAGTTTATGTAAGAACAAAAGACCGCTAGTCTGTAATTATTTACTAAGGTTTCAACTAATTTTTTTGTTGTTTGCTGTCTTTTGTCTTTTTGGCACAGAACACTGTTACATGGCGGCTGAATGGTCCTCCGAGGGTAGTCCACAACAGGTATAGAGCCTGTATAGGACACAAAAGGCTGTGGAATATACTGAATGGGAAGCTTTTGGACGTAAGCAGAATTTGGGGTCCTGAAAAGTTTCTATATACAACTGCTATTGATGGAACGTTTCTCTTCACCGTAACTTATGATGATGAAGAAACAGGCGAGACATATTGAGTTACTTTGGTTATTGATGGCAAAGAGGGCTGGAATTATGGATTTTACAATGCCAATGGGCATTTCGAGTACAAAGGCACTCAATCTTTGCGTTACATGACCTGCAGTGACTGGAAAGAACTGAACTTTGAGGGGAATTATGATGACATTGCACCTAAAGGACACAGAAAGATGGAGCTCGATATTGATGCTGTTAAGAGAGCATGCAAGGTCATGTCAAGATACGATGGAGAGGATCCAGCACCCCAGGAGGTCCAGATAGCCTGTGGAATCATGGTTAACTACCTTTGTGAGGGATACAAACTCCACCCAGCCTTTGATTTGAACTGCAAATCTCTGGTCACCAGTGGCCACTTCATGGACCCAATAGTATCACAGATTGTGAAGAAATGGATGAAAATGGGTGAAGAAACTTTGCACAATAGTTTGATGAGGCTATATTTTAATGACCCTCAAGGTGTGTATGAAGTCAGGCTTCCTAAGATTCCCGGGATAACCTCTGTTGAAGATGCCGTTGAATGTCTTGGCATATTTCCGTTCAATGCAATTCCGAGGCCTCCAAAGGAGTCACGAGCTAGAACATGGCCGTGGAGTCCTTTAGACCCTGGGGCCTTGGAATATGGTGGTGAGCCTCATCATTTAAGCTCCCTTTTCACTGGCAGGTGGCCCTACAACCAACAGGTTTGGTGTCAAATTTTTCTTTGTTTTCTAGTTCGGTTCGCGGATATTCTAATGTGTATTTCCGTGTAATTTATCATGCCTGTCTTGCTTCCTAGTTCACTGATATGCTAATTTATTTTTCCCTCTAATTTATCATGCATGTATCTGTTTGCATCGGATAAATGAATTGCAAATTTGTCTTGCTTTTTAGTTCACTGAAAAGATAATGTGTATTTCCCTGTAATTTATCATGCCCGTCTTACTTTCTAGTTCACTGATATGCTAATTTCCATTTATTTTGTCATACCTGTCTCTGTTGCAGTTGATAAACGAATTGCCTAGTAAGAACTTCATAGATATATCTGAAGTTGCTAAATTTGCTCTCCGATTCAAACAAAACCAAATATCCAAGAGTCCTGTGGTGAAATCACTGCAGGCTCCAACGGTAGCCAATGTGGAGAATCTGAAGCCCTTGGCTGCTCGCGTGGCGCACAAATTGAGGCGGGGTTTAGTACATGTACCTACGCTTTTTAGGGTTCTCAAGAAGTTGATTTTATGTTATACTTACTGAATGTACATATGTAAATGGAAGCCACACAGTAATAAGTAAATGATGATAGAACAGGCAATTTTGCTGAACTTTTAGCATAAACCAGTTCATGGAATTTAATTAGGTATGGTGTAAATTTGCTTAGCCTGATAATTCACGTGATTTTGTTGTGCGCTGGGGTTTAGCAATACAGATACATTGTATATATATGTTCGTCATATTGACCTTGAATTGTTCAGTCAGTGAATTCAATGAAATTGACCATTGCTTTACACATGGATTGAATATCTTGGCATAGGTCTATGCAGTATGAATGCTGGTGGGTAGGTGTGTTTCTGAGGTGAATATTACGCTTTGTTCTCTTAAATAAAGTGGGGATAATTGCACAATAATTGATTTGATTACACTTCATTCCCTTGCTTCATCGTTGGGGGGTGCTACTAGCCAGTAATAATGTGATGCAAATTTTTCTTCATCATTTATGAACATGATGATACTAACCAAGCGTTGGGTATGCGAGTCTGCTGCTTGCTTTGTTCTTCATAGCCCGAGTATGCAAGCGTTGGATACTAACCAAGCGTTCGTGTGCCCCATTCTCTGCTGAGTTACTTGCACTGTTGACTTCCATTTCTAAATAATTGAACTATGGTTTTTCTACATTTCAGTCACTTCTTGTTCTACGAACCAATGTAAACTACAAAGTTTCTTATGAAGAAATATTCAAGTACTACTGTGCAGAAATATACATTTGACCAGAACACTCAGTTAATTTTTTTGATATCCTTTTAGCTTGACATTCATGTAAATATTTTATATACATTCTTGAAAATAAAATTGGTGAGCGAAAATTTCAAACTTTTAATTCCACGTTAGTATACAGGTAAATATTTCAACTCTAGTTAACTGAACATGCATGTAACTATTTATTTTCGCTTTTTTTTGTAAAAAAAGGCTATATGAACATCTATCATATTTCGAGATTTTATAGAATTATTTAGTTCTCTCCTCGCTTCAAATCGAAAGGTTTTCGTGAACCGTGTCACAGCCAATGCCTCCAGGGAAAAAATTGGTTTAAAACTCATTCTGAAATAGCACAGTATTAATGTTTTGGATGGAAACATCAGTTCTTAAGCAGTAGAATTCATAAAAACTAACGGAATGAAATCCACCAAAATCAAAACTCAACTTCTGCAACTGCTCTCAAATGTATTCCGATGGACCAGGTGGCAGGCTTGCTTGCTTTGATGCGTATCCTCCCATAAGAGTCAATTTATCTCCAACATCTCTAAAGCTCCATTTACTATTTTTCTTAGAACCAAATATATTAATTGTGCACAACTAATCACAATCCTATACTGATCCCACCTGCACTGCCGCAAAGACACAATATCAAGAAGACAACAAGCAGCCCAACCTTCTGCAGGTTAGGGGACACTTGTCTCTTCCCCAAGCTAAGTGGGGAGGCCAACACCAGCCGGACACATGGCACCTCCCCAAGCAAGCCAGGAGGTGCCACACTCCGTCCAGGTCAGACCCGAACAAACCACTCGGTGCGCCTCCTTCCACGTGGAGTCACGGGGCCTGCTGAGGGCGCGTGGCTCTTCCCCGAGCCGTTTGGGGAGGACTAGGAACACCTGTCAAGATGCATGCTGGCTCTTGGATCCACGGAGGGTCAAAGACGCCCACGTAGCAGCATCTAAGACCGAAGCCCAAGGGTCAGGCACCCCTATCCAAGTATTGGGCCTTGTGAGAGTGGAGGCCCACACCTACCTAAGGTGACAAGAGAGGGCTAGCCTATAGCCCTAGGCCTAGCGGCAGGCCAAGGAGGGAATCGGCGCCAGGCGCACAGGCCCCCAATCGAGTACAAGCTTGGGAGAAGATTAGGTGGCGCCCGATCACATCAGTGCAGTACGACACTGGTAATCCCACTCCCACATGGTAATACGCTGTAATGATGAGCCTGCCAGACAGCTCTAACAGGTGCAGAGAGGAATAGTGCCAAGGCCAAGCCTCGGCGAGACCGAAGCGACTCGGGCGAGGAAGCAGAAGTAGGCAGGCCCCACACCAGGCCCCATGGTGGACGCTCTGAAGTCGCTAGGAGGCACTCGGAAGCCTCCGAGACATGTTTTCTCCTCCTTTATCTCTGAATGTAATGAACCCCGGACATATATAAGGGGAAAGGGGCCCTCAGCACAGGTAAGCACGCAAAATGACACACGCGAGACACACACACACAGCTTTCTACATCCCACAAACATGACACTGTGTAGATCATCCCCTCGATCACGAACTCTGGCTTGCATGTCACCCCCCTTTAAGCCCTGAGGCATCCAAGCTCAAGAAACATGATCTGCCAGAACTAGTATAATCGCTTGTGTTTGCATTGCCTACCATCGCTCGCGTTGGAGAGGCGCCGCAAGGCTACGACAAATTTAACTGCTGACCGTGAGAAGCACCGACACCTATACTGCAGGACTTGCATACATGAAGCAGCTTGTTAAATGTTTAGGTATTTGGTCCGACCTGAAGCGCATCTTCATCGGCAACTTCCAAAGCACCTACAACCGCCCAGTTAACTCTTGGGACCTCAAGAATTGCAGGGAAACGCCAGGTGAATCTCCTCGCGAGTACGTCCTCAAGTAGTGCAATGAGCTCCTCGATGTCATCAATGCAGACATCATTGGGGCCTTCATCTATGGAACAACGAGCAATCGTTGTGTCACACCCCAAAATTTTTGGATTTTGGGATGTGAATTGATAGCATAATTAATACAATGATTTTCTCAATTTTCTAAAATTTTCCAAGCTTTATATAATTAACCGGGAATTTAGTATAGAAAAATAATTCAAAATAAAATAAGATAGGTTATAATATTGAGTGATTTGCATTCATGCCGGTTGCATTTAGTGGTCTTATGTGTAAAGTTTTCAAAAACGCGTTTAGAAGCCTAATTGGAATTTTCTAGAGTTTTATGACATTTATTCCTATTTTCCTTAGAGAAAATTCAAATTTTTGGAGTAGGCTAAAATTCTTTTCGTGAGGTCCAAATACATTATTTGGGTTCCTCATGTCCAAATCTATCTCTA
The DNA here is from genome assembly GCA_900205405.1 of Echinochloa crus-galli. Lineage (NCBI taxonomy): Eukaryota > Viridiplantae > Streptophyta > Magnoliopsida > Poales > Poaceae > Echinochloa > Echinochloa crus-galli. Next base: position 751,589 of record OAMR01000547.1, on the reverse strand, counting down.
GGATTTTCTTGGGATTTTTGGAGTATTTTTTATGGTTTAAATATGAATTCTAGGCTTATCTAGAATTATTTTATAACTAGGAAAACAATTATTCCGAGAATTAAAATCACCATAAATCTTAGTAGACCAGCCTTAGCTCAATGTTCACCTAATTTTCACCCAAATCTATCCTATCACTTTATCCATAGTTTCCTCGTTTTTCCTATTTACTCAAGGATAATGACATTAAAATAGAATAAAATGCTTGAGTCCTCGAGTTGCCCTTCATTTCCTCTTTTGGTGTGCTTCTTCACATTTACATTGTATTACCACCTACACACAATTCTTCATAGCACATTAGTCTTCCAAGTGACTTGTCATTAATCAACCAAAACTAAGGAGGTCAAATGCACTTTCAATCTCCCCCTTTTTGGTGATTGATGACAACACACTTGGAACTTACATGAGAGCATAAACAATATTTCAATGATTGAATTATCTAGACATGACTTGCCTTCGTTACCTTTGAAGATTGCGCTTTTGAGCTTTGGAGTTCCAATCTCATCATTTGGTCTTATGAAGATAGTTTTAATTAAGCAAACATAACCAAAGAATGCACATGACATGATGAGCACAAAACAAATAACAACAGAGAAAGGTTCAATCAGAATGTCCGGAGTTTCCGCACAAATGTGCGGAGTTGCCGCAAAAGTGCAGAGTTTCCGCACATTTTTGCGGAGTGTCCGCACCTTCTGTCTAAAAAACTCACAACCATCACAGAAATAGTTTAAGCACACTAACATCATGTCCTTTACTGAAAATAAAATGTTCATCACACAAGCATTCAAACCAAATTGTTCTCAAGCCACACTAAGTCTCCAAACTGACAAAGTGCTAATTAAGTCTTATTACAAACCAAGTTCGATACATAAATGGATAGATAACTTTCACTCCCCCTTTGGCATCAAGCACCAAAAAGGAAATGAAATAGTCATGAAGAGCAGCTACTCATCATCATCATCATCCTCCTCCTCGGTGGTGTTCTCATCTTCATCATCGTCGTCATACTCGCGGTAGTGGAGGGGCTCCTCTTCCTCGGTCTCCTCTTTCTCTTCCTCGTCATGGTGACGTGAGTGGCGAGGAGGGTGAGAAGAGCTGCCAGGCATGGATGGATCAACATTGGCGGCATGAGGGGCTCTAGCTTCTTCTTCCTCATCAGTTGCGTCCCATTCCTCAAAGGGGTTTGGGAAGTCGGGAAGCTCACGGTATGTATCCGTAGGCAATACCAATGAGCTCTTGATCTCAATAATGTCACGCCAATTTTCATTTACTTCAGTTGCTGTGTTCTTGCACAAGCACCAAATGGCCTTGAGTGCCTTCTTGATCATGGATGGCTTGGAACGCTCACTAGAGTGAGAACCGGAAGGCTAAAGAGGATGATGGCTAGTGGGAGCATGGGTGCGAGGCTGCCTTGAAGGAGGAGGTGGAGGCCTATTATTTGACCTTGATCTCTTGTGCAAAGGCTCATGAGCAACATCCTTTTGAAAAGTTTTCTTGGTGACCTTCTCAATCATGTACATGATGTACGGGGCATAGGGCAAATGCTTACTTGAATCTTCCATAGCCCGCCTTAGCTCATTCTAAATGTAGTCAAATATGCAAAAGGGCTCACCCCCAGGAGCAAGGCGATTGAGAAGGTTTAGAGCATAGAAGTGCAAAGAGTTTGCATCACCTCCCTTTGGATCAATTGTCTCCCTAAAGATAGCATTGGGATGATAGTAGAAGGGGACCAAATTGGATGCTTTGCCTTCATGAGCCAACAAAGGAATGTAGAACATGAAAGTTGCTTCACTTGTCTTGATACGATGCTCATTGTCAATACAAGTTCTCGCCTCATCTTTTGTACCACGACCAAGGATCCTAGAGAAAGTCATGTAATCCACACTATAGTGCTCCCCCTCGGTTGTCCAATGTATGGCCACTTGATATGCATCATAATAGTAAGAGCTATGGAATTGACAAAGAATCTCTTGATTCCAATTGTATTGGAACCCCATCAGCTCTCTTAGCCCATAGTTTCTACAAGTGTTGACCACTTGTGTATAAACCCCATCACTTCCTTCCTCAAGGAATTTCCAATCAATCCACTTCATTGGCACAATTGGTGGCTTCCCTGATTTTTTTCATGCATACGGAGAAGTAGAAATCTTGATGGAAGCTATTCCAGAAACGTGGATCAATACCTTCCATCTTGGCATACCTGTATGCATCCTCTTTCCTTTGCTCCCTCACAGCTAGCTTCTTGCCACTATAGTCCCTTGGCATGTGAGGTGTAGAACTGATAGGACAAATGGGAGCTTTGATTCTTGGATAGGAAGGATTATTCACTTGATCTGAACCAAAAGAAGCTTCGAGGGCGAGGAGGAGTCTGTGGACAAATATCATAAGCAACACCTTTGCCTTTTGGATTTGCACGACGATGAGGAGTGGGATTTGGCATTGATTGCATTATGTAAGGAGAAGTTGGTGGCGATCTTGGAGGACCGGGTGCAAAGCGGCGACTCGAGGTTCCTTGATCCACCTCTTTGCCCTTATCAATCCGAGCATGAGATCGAGTTGTACGAACTTGGGGCACTTCCTCATCACTCTCATTTGGCCTTTGGAGCATAGAATCATGCCGTGCTTTTGATCTTGCTTGCTCAAGTTGAGGACGCCTAGGGTTTAGATTGGGGTTGAAGGCACCTATCTTCTTTCTTGCCATAGCTGCTCACAAGAATGAGAATTAGATACTGACAGCATGAGGTACACGAATATACAAGAAAAAATATGTAGGTGTTAGCGTTCTGGCTGGGAAGGTCCGAAGACTTCGCAGAAATCTCCGACAATGTCTGGAGTTTTCGTACCTCCCCAGTCTGAACCCTAAAAATGACATATCTTGACTTGTGACCAAGGGATTTCAACCAAAACTTAGATCCTAGGTCTATGGCATCTAAGAAACCTTATCCATCATGGGAAAACCTAAGGAGCATGCTACATTGAGAGATCGGGCAAGGAGAACCTAGGGTACGTTGGAGTAAGAGGAAGAACGAACTTGAAACCAAATCCAAGATCCCTAGGAGGCAATGCGTCCTTGTGGAAGCCTTCCTTGAAGATGTGGGCGTGATTCCTCGGTTGGAGCTTCAAATCTCAATGGGGGCATCGAGTATGGTGGAGAGGAGGAAGAAAGGGGCTGACGGCGGTGAAAAAAGAATGAAGGGGTAACTTCCTCGGGGAAAAAATGAGTATATATAGTCGTCACCCAAAAGTCCGGAGTTTTCGCTCTTTTCTTCGGAGTTTCCGCAAGTCCGGAGTTTCTGCTCCCCCTGAATCCAACATGTATTTCACTTGGTGTTTCTCAAGAGATTGACACAGCACTAGAGAAAGGTTTCCTAGGAGCTTGAGAAATCTATCAACTCAAGACCAGCCATCAAACAAGCAATAGGAGCAATGATCTTCAGTCTCTAGATGGAGAAACACCAATATTTTGAAATCAACTGCACACAATCTTTTTGAAATCCTTTTCAATTTTGAGAAAGACTAGAAAAGAAAACACTTAATTTTGTGTGCAAAGCCTCAAGCCACGTTACGAGAATCCAAGATGTTTAGTTCACTCCTCAAAGCACAAAATCTTGACTCATCTAGTGGTTTAGTGAAGATATCGGCAAGTTGTCTCTCGATGTTTACATGACGTAAAGCAATATCTCCCTTAACCTCATGATCCCGTAAGAAGTGATGGCGAATGTCTATGTGCTTTGTTCGGGAGTGTTGTATGGGGTTATTAGCTATTTTTATTGCACTCTCATTGTCACACAAGAGTGGGATTTTGCTTAACTCACACCCGAAATCACTCAAGGTTTGCGTCATCCGAAGTAGTTGGGCACAACATGAGCCGGCTGCCACATACTCGGCTTCGGCAGTTGACAAGGCAACCGAATTTTGCTTCTTTGAGCTCCATGATACCAAGGACCGACCAAGAAATTGGCAAGTCCATGATGTACTCTTTCGGTCTACTTTACAACCGGCATAATCAGAATCCGAATAACCAAGTAGACTAAAATCTGAGCCTTTGGGATACCATAAGCCAAGATTAGGAGTGTGCACTAAATACCCAAGAATCCTCTTAACAGCTACCAAGTGACACTCTTTCTGGTTAGCTTGAAACCTTGCACACATGCACACGCTAAGCATGATATCGAGCCTAGATGCACAAAGGTAAAGAAGAGAGCCAATCATGGAGCGATATACCTTTTGATCCACGGCCTTACCTTCCTCATTTAGATCAAGATGTCTATTTGTTGGCATGGGTGTCTTGATGGGCTTAGCATTCTCCATGTCAAACTTCTTGAGCATATCCTTGGTGTACTTGGTTTGACTAATGAAGGTGCCATCCTTGAGTTGCTTGATTTGGAAGCCAAGAAAGAACTTCAACACACCCATCATGGACATCTCGAATCTCTTTGTCATGATCCTACTATCGGTGCCGAGATTGGCCGCCCAACCTCAGCGCCACACAAAATGCGCTGTGTCCCGTCCCCTGACGATTGATGCAAGAGCTAGCACGATGACACAAGGGTTTATCCTGGTTTCGGCCGTGGGGCCGTACGTCCAGCAGAGCGTGCTCGTGGCACTGTACTATCTTGCATCGGGGTGCCTGCAGTGGGGGGCTACAAGCATGGTGGGAGAGGAGAAGAGATCTTCAAGTCCCTGAGAGTGAGGGTGAGAATGATTGAGGCAGAGTGCCAATATCATATAAGGTGGTGATTGTGCGCGTGTTCGTGTATTCTGGCTTCGATCCCCCTGTGAGGGTGCCCTCCTCCTCCTTTTATAGGCCAAGGAGAGGGGGGGGCTTACAAGTATAAACATAGTGTGTGCTACAGAGGGGTGCACTGGAGAGCGTGGCGCAGGGCGTGCAGTCGTCCTTGGTCCCGACAGGGGATTTATGGCGAGTTCTGGTTTCGGCGGGTGTCACAGTCGTCCCCGTGCTTGTCTTGGAATGATTTCGAGAGGTGGTGCGGCCATGGTTTGTGCTCGGTCGTTGTCCGTACGCCTAATCGAGGGTTCCCCGTGCTTATTCGAGGGCCTGCCAGCAGGGGAAGGACGGGAGTTGGCAGTACAGGGGTCGGGATGGTGGTCGCTGTTGGCCACAGTGCGCGGCGTGCCCACTTCACCGGGGGATGGCCGGGAGTTGGTGGATTTGACCCGGCGTTCGTCATCACGGGGCCGCGCCAGACCGGAGTCCGCGCCCTGCCGTCGCCCGTACACTCATCGAGGGTTCCCCACACTCGTTCGAGGACCGCGCCATAAGGAGAGGACGGAGGCAGGTGGCACAGTGTTTGGGAATGACATCCGCCAGTTCGCACAGGGATGGAGAGTTCGCACAGTGGCTGGAGTTGGCGGAGATGACTTGGCCAGAGCGGTTCGTACGGTGTGCCTGACCGTGGTTCGCCCCCGGTCGTCGCCCGTACACCCGTCGTGGGTTCCCCATGCCCGCTCGAGGGCCACGCCGTGGGGAGAGGACGGGAGCAGGTAAAATAGCGCCACGAAATGACGCCTGCGAGTTCGCCCAGGATCCCGCGCAGTGCCGCGCACGTCTGCACAGTGACAGTGAGGCTGCATAGTGACCGGGGCAGGTGGAACAGCGAGCCTTGCGGTGTCAGCGTCGCGGCGTGGGGAGAGATCGCCTTTTGACTTTGGCGCCTGTCCGATGGTGTGGACATTAAATGCCGCTGTCGGACGGGACGCCGGGGTGTGCCATATTGAGTCGATGGGCGGCCTCGAGCGAGGCGGAGGTGGTTCGCCCGCTCGAGGGGTGCACGACCCTCGAGCGAGGCGGAGTTTGCGTGGTGCCCGCTCGAGGGGTCTAGCGACCCTCGAGCGAGGCGGAGATGGGGTTCGCCCCCTTTGGTACCTTCGACGGGCGAGCTCGGGTGGTCGTGTAACAACCCTAAAAATTCCCTTAGGATTTGTTGAATGTAAAAATGCGGAGTTAAATTTTTTTTGTGAAATTGTGTGCCTGCAAACAAACACATAAGAGTGTCTTCTACTTGCTCCCTAAATTCTTAGGCCATTTAAATTCAAATTAAAAATATTTTGAAGTGCTAAGGACCAAATAGATGTGATTTGGAGTTAATTTGGTTTTATTGGACTTTTGGTTGTGTTTGAATTCAAATTCTAGATTTGAATTCAAACAAATACTAACTAAACTAATTAAAACCTAAACCAGACCCTGTTGGGGAGAAACCCCTAGCCCAAGTCCACCTAACCCCCTCGAACTCCCTTTTCCGAGCCAACCGGCCCAGGCAGCCTTGCGGCCCAGCCCTTCGCCACGTCGCCCCCGCGTCCCGCTTCTCCCACTGACCGGCCGACCCCGCCTGTCAGCGACACTCGCCGCACAGTGTCATCTTCCCCAACCGACTCCCCTCTCTGCTTTTCACCGCAGCGCGCGCTGCTCTCTCTCTCCTCCCGCGCCCGTGAGCGCCAAGCCAATCCCGTCGCTGCACTCGCGGCCCGTCGCGATGCCGCCACGTGGAAAGGACACGAACGCCCAAATCGCAAGCCGTCCGCCCCGCGGAGCCCTAGCAGCCGCCGCCCTACTTAAACCCCTATCGAGCCTCTCCCAGCCCTAGCCGCCGCAGCCCTTCGGGGTTTTCTTTGTCTCCAAGTAGAAGCCGAGGGTGAGAGGAGGAGGGAGGAGTCGGAGGAGGGAGAAGGTAAGCCGAGGAAGGAAGCTGACGCCAAGCGCTGCGCCGCCGCGGCGCCGCTGATCGTGGGGACGCCGGAGAGGAGCCGGACCCGAGCTGATCGTGGGAGCGCGAGGATCACCGACGTACCGCGAGCCATCCCCGAGCTGCTGCGTACGCCGACTTGCCCCTAGGTGAGCCGCCGTCGTTGACCCCCTGGCCGCTGGCCGTGCTCCGGTGCGCGCCGCG
>OAMR01000547.1:697564-713588 GCA_900205405.1 Echinochloa crus-galli | reverse complement strand
ATAAATTTGCTTAACATTGTTCCTTGGGTATTATTCTTCGATGGCTCTTCATGTGACAAAGGTGGTGGAGTAGGTATTTTGTTAATTTCGCCAAGAGGAGAGGTGTTTGAATTTGCTATTCCTATTCAACCTACTGTCACTAATAATCAAGCCGAGTATGAGGCGTTGCTCAGAGGACTTCAATACTTGAGAGAAGCAAAGGCCATTGCAGTTGCAATTTTTGGAGATTCAGAATTAGTCATAAAGCAACTAAATGGCGAGTATGAGTGCAGAAACGATGTCTTAAGGAATTACTATGAAGAATGCAAGCAAATCTTAAAGGAGTTTCAATCAGTAATTCTGCGACACATCCCTAGGAGGGACAATGAAGAGGCGAACAGATTAGCTCAAAGTGCTTCGCCCAAAGTGCATCAGGTTACAGAGAAAATCAAGAGGTATTTGCTACTGATGACTGTGCTTTCGGGAGTAGTTTGGCAGAAGGTGATTGGAGGAAAGAAATTGCCGATTATTTGGAGAATCCATCCCAGAAGGTTTCTAGAAGACTCAGGTATAAAGCTATAAAGTTTGTTCTTCTTGATAAAGATTTATATTATAAATCCCTGGACGGAGTATTATTACGTTGCTTAAATCAAGAAGAAGCAAAGAAGTTGATGAGTGAAGTGCATGATGGGCTGTGTGGAGCACATCAATCGGCTTACCGAATGAAGTGGGTTATTAGGAGAACTGGGTACTATTGGCCCACGATGCTAAAAGATTGCTTTGAATATTATATAGGATGCCAAGATTGCCAGAGATTTGGAAACATTCAAAGAGTTCCAGCATCGGTCCTGAATCCTATTATCAAGCCATGGCCATTCAGAGGATGGGGAAGAGATTTGATTGGCCAAATAAATCCTCCATCTAGCAAGGGGCATAAGTGGGAATATCAAGGCATAGATTGTTTCTCAGGCAAAGACTGGGGAGAAGGTCCTGTGGCACCAGCCAGCAGTGATCAACAGCCGATCGAAGCAGTCGGCTCTCATAGTAATTTTTGATGGAAAACCCAATTGATGGAACTGATGGAAAATTAGGACGTGGATTTGTGTCGGCCGATAAATTAGAAGAAGTGGACATTGGAGATGGTGACAAGCCAAGGCCGACATTCATCAGTGCTAACTTGGATTCGGTTTTCAAAGAAAAATTGGTAACATTGTTAAAAGAATACAAGGACTGCTTTGCTTGGGATTATTCGGAGATGCCCGGTCTAGACCGTTCTATTGTTGAACATCGGTTGCCGAAGGGATTTATATGGGAATGGATACTCGGAGTTCCTGGACTACAATGCTATTAACGCTCTCCCGAATCCCGGGTATGTAGGCGTTGCGGGGATGCCCGCTGGAAGACCGGGGAATCAAGATTCAAATGTCGATCTCATGGTACAAAAAATGACCGAAGTGCTGCAAAATCAATTCGGTCTGAAACCCAAGAATCAAGGATATATGTACTCACCTCCCTTTCCAGAGTGGTACCAAAGGGTGTCATTGCCGAGTAGAGTCAAGGTTCCTACAGAATTCACCAAATTCTCGGGACAAGATGATGGTTTCACATCTAGTATGGACCAAGTTATCGGCTCTGTTAGATTTCGGCAAGATCTAACAGATTCATTAAGTTACCCCGTGTTGCTCATTTTTTACTATGTGCTTAATTCATGCAACACACCTTTGCCCAATCTAGATCGGCTAGAGTCGGCTTTGCTTTACGATGCGACGATTTATCCTCTCATAGCCGAAACCGAAACCGATCTAGGTTGCCACGTGTCGCGGGTTCGAGCTTGTCGGTATCGTGTAGATCTTGACAGAACCGGGTATCATGCGGTAGATGCAGGTTTTTGGGTCGTCTTAGAGCTAATCATCCGGTGGATTAGAATTCGATTCGATCTGATAGATTTACCTTTACCGATTAGGCTTGTTCCTTCGCCATGGACCCCGATTCGGCTAAATAGCCGCATTCGGTAGTGCTCTCACGAGTGAACGTGTGTTCGTGGGTTTGCATTGGACAATGAATGCTTTTAGCCTTTCACGATTAGATTGTATCATGCGGTGGATTGATCTAATCTGATTAGTGGCGTGGTCACAAACAAGTCGTATCATGCGGTGGATTAACTTGTTTGCTATCATGCTTGACGGGTGCTGCTTTCGGCCTATGCATTCTTTGTTTACTGCGAATTTATGATCATGTTTCACCCTTTTATTTATCTATCATGCTCTGTTTCTCGCTAATCGGCTACGAGTATGTGTTATAATGTTCATTCGTTTGAAAGCCGATCTTTCGTCATGCTTACGTCACGCATTCGGCAGTGCGCTCCTCGCGTGCCTTGCCGATTGCCGAATGAGGTTTTAACTGCCGACAGATAGCTTCCCTGTAGCTATATGTCTCTCAAGATTGGCTTCAACGCCGCAAACATGGAACTGTCTGGTCTCACCCGGCACGTTCCAGGTTTTGATCTAAACGTTTTGTCCCTTTGTTAGTTTTCAGGCAAACTGACTGGCACGCTTCCGGATTCGAAAGCCCGGGCCACGTTTGAAGCCAGCTTTGTTCGGCTTGCTGTGTGCTTGGCGTGAAGTGCGGATTTTACGTCAACACACTTTTTGGCACGCCCGGTGGGACACACACAAGTTTTCAAGATGCCTGAGTTGAGCGACATCATGGATGTCACTTTGGAAGAATTGTCTGAAGAGCATCAACAGATGGTAAAGGCTGCTGCTAGTCAATTCATTAACAAATGTTTACTGTCTTTCGCCAAGAACAGGAGTGGTGCACCTTTTCTCAAGTCTGATCTGCCAAGAGTTCTCCTTCCTGGGCAATCTGATCTTACTGAAGAAGAAGAGAGGGAGAGATTCTCGGGCTTGTTATACAAAGCTTTGGGAGAGACAATGACCAATCACAATGCCGCGTTCTTAAACAGTTTTCGGCATACAATGATAAGCATTTTTGGTCAGCATGTAGATAAACCCTTTGAGCAGATACATGGGCAATTGGGTGGCCCGACATACTTCAATGTTCAAGCACCAGTTCAGAAACCACATGGTAAAGGAAATGCTGATGAAACTGGAGGTTCTGGTGTTAAAGATATAAATGGACAACCGATTCGGCAAGATCCTCAGCTTGCACTGCCGAAAACTCGCACATACGGTGATATGGCATTCGGCACCACAGGGAATCCGCCTGCTTCTGCTTACAAGATATCTCCCTTGAACAACAGACTGCAGAGAGATTTGTATGGAAACGGATATTCAGAGTTTATGGATTACAATGCTATCGACGCTCTCCCGAATCCTGGATATGTTGGTACTGCAGGTATGCTTGCTGGAAAACCAGGGAATCAAGATACCAATATTGACCTCATGGTGCAAAAAATGACCGATGTATTGCAAAATCAATTCGGTCTGAAGCCTAAGAATCAGGGATACATGTACTCGTCTCCTTTCCCTGAATGGTACCAAAGGGTATCATTGCCGAATAGAGTCAAAGTGCCTACAGAGTTTACTAAATTCTCAGGACAAGATGATACAAGTACTGTGGAACATATAGCTCGATATCTGATGCAGCTTGGAGAGGCTTCGGCAGATGAGGCTTTCAGAATTAGATACTTTCCTTTGTCACTGACGGGTCCAGCTTTTACATGGTTTGCTTCTTTGCCTGCTCAGTCGATCTGTACTTGGAAGGACCTGGAACAGAAATTCCATGCTCATTACTACATTGGCAGTACCGAGAAAAAGTTGGTTGATTTGACCAGCTTAAGGCAGAGGAATAATGAAACACCTACAGAGTTCCTCAGGAGGTTTAGGGAAACTAAGAGTATGTGCTTTTCTCTGAACATACCTGATGACCAGCTGGCTGGTATGGCTGTAGCTGGCATGCTGCCTGCCATTCGGGAGAAGCTGTTCGGGATGGAGTTTGATGATTTGGGCCAGTTGTCGCACAGATTGGCCTTGATGAGTAACCAGGCGTATGGTTTCAAGAAAGATGTCAGATTTGCTAAAAATAATGATGTAGCTGACATCTATAACCAATTCCTTGAAAGAGCAGATCAAGAAGATGAGTATGAAGATAGCGAGGAAATAGCTGCAGCAGAGATAGTGTGGAGCAAAGAACCAGTTACAATGACTCAAAGATGGATCAAACAGATGAAAGGAACATATGATTTTGATGTGACTAAGGCAGACAAATTGTTTGAGTTCCTGGTGAAAGAAGGCCGAATCAAATTGCCAGAGGGGCATTCTATGCTTCGGCCCGATGGAGTGAAAGATAAGAGGTACTGTGGGTTTCATGATAGAAATTCTCATTCCATTAATGAATGCAGAGTCTTTAGGATGAAGATTCAGAAAGCTATCCAGGAAGGACATTTGAAATTCGACAACAAAATGAAACTGGACAGTAACCCTTTCCCTCAGAATATGATCGGGTTCTCGGTTAATATGGTAAATGCTGTTCCATCTGGAGAAAAGGGAAGATTGAAAGTTTTAACCTCAAAGAAGGCAGGGCAGGATGGTTCAGTTGATCCTACTCGGCAGATCACGATGGAACAAATTCGCCGGAAAAATCTTCGGTTCCCGAATAGCCGATTTGAAGTGGGCGAATCCTTTAAACCTAGAGTTACTACACGTATTCTCCTCAACAAATGGCAGCGTCAGCAAGAAAAAGAGCGTTTTCAAAGGCGTGAATACGAGGAGGAGAAAAGAAGGCGCGAAGAAGAAAGGTTTGAGGAAGAACAAGAAGAGTATGCTCGAGAGCAGGAACGAGCGCATTGGGGGTGTGCATTCTTCAGACACTGTTGGAACGAAGGTTTAAAGCTGCCTACAAAGAATAACTGTCCTGAGTGCAATAATGGGTATGTCGAACATAGGCAAAATGTTGCCAATCGCCGATCTGTCCATGAAAGAATTGGTAGGGTGCATCTTAGTGATGATCGGCGTTTTGATGATCAACCAAGAAAGAGACATGCTGATTGCAGATGGATTGATCATGAGGAAGAAGACCGTGAGTATGTTTGGCAAAAAGGACAGTGGTGTCCACCTGGTTTAAGAAGGAGTCAGAAGAGAAGAGTTCAACGCCTGAGGAATCAAGAATTAAAGCAAGCAAGGCCTAGGATGAAATCGATATGGCTCCCAAAAGACAGGCCTGACGAACATGGTCATTCGGCTCCTACATGTATGGTATGTTTTCTGCCGAATGAATTTATGGCTCCAGCTGATCAAATTGTACAGGAAGAAATATTGCCCGATATAAATGATGCCGAACGATTTGGGTTAATGGCACAATTGATGTTGAACAAACAAGCTGTTTTTGAGAAGCCAACCCAGAATCGGCACATGAAGCCACTGTACTTGAAGGGATATGTTAATGGCAAACCATTGACCAAGATGTTTGTCGATGGAGGAGCTGCTGTCAATGTAATGCCATATACCACATTCAGGAAGCTTGGTATGGGTCCTAGAGATTTGACACCAACGAGCATAATTCTAAATGATTTTGCTGGAAATCCTTCGGACACCAAGGGATGCGTACATGTTGATCTGATGATTGGGTCCAAGACTCTGCTTACGACTTTCTTTGTCATTGAGGGCAAAGGGGCATATAGCTTGCTGCTTGGAAGAGATTGGATTCATGCAAATTGTTGTATTCCATCTACTATGCATCAACAGCTTATTCAGTGGATAGATGATGAGGTGGAGATTGTCCAAGCAGATGATTCAATAAGCGTGGCAAATATGGAACCAGCTTTCTGGGAATATCAAGGCATAGATTGTTTCTCAGGCAAAGACTGGGGAGAAGGTCCTGTGGCACCAGCCAGCAGTGATCAACAGCCGATCGAAGCAGTCGGCTCTCATAGTAATTTTTGATGGAAAATCCAATTGATGGAACTGATGGAAAATTAGGACGTGGATTTGTGTCGGCCGATAAATTAGAAGAAGTGGACATTGGAGATGGTGACAAGCCAAGGCCGACATTTATCAGTGCTAACTTGGATTCGGTTTTCAAAGAAAAGTTGGTAACATTGTTAAAGGAATACAAGGACTGCTTTGCTTGGGATTATTCGGAGATGCCTGGTCTAGACCGTTCTATTGTTGAGCATCGGTTGCCAATCAAACCTGGATACAGACCTTACAAGCAACCACCCCGAAAAATCTACAAGGAAGAAGTGTTGGCCGATGTGAAAAAGGAGATTGAAAGATTACTAGATGCAAATTTCATTCGGCCCTGTAAATACGCGGATTGGATCTCTAATATTGTTCCTGTCTATAAGAAAAATGGAAAGATGAGGGTTTGCATAGACTTTAGAGACTTAAACAAGGCTACACCCATGGATGGATATCCAATGCCTGTTGCTGATTCATTGGTTGATGCTGCTGCTGGATACAAAGTGCTCAGTTTCATGGACGGTAACGCAGGATACAATCAGATTTATATGGCATTGGAAGATATAGTAAAGACAGCTTTCAGGTGTCCTGGACACATAGGGTTGTTTGAATGGGTTGTCATGACCTTTGGATTGAAAAATGCCGGTGCAACTTATCAAAGGGCTATGAATTATATTTTTCATGAGTTGATCGGCAAGATTGTGGAAATATATATTGATGATGTAGTGATCAAGTCACTGGATCATGAGTCTCATTTGGCCGACATAAGGAAAACTCTAGAATGCACCAGGAAGCATGGGCTTAAGATGAACCCGAACAAGTGTGCTTTTGGAGTTTCGGCTGGAGAGTTTCTGGGATTTTTGATACATGAAGGAGGAATAGGAGTTGGTAAGAAAAGCATGAAGGCAATTGATGAAATTGTTCCTCCAACTAATCTTAAAGAGCTACAATCACTGCTTGGCAAGATAAATTTTGTGAGAAGATTCATATCAAACTTGTCACAAAAGGTGTTGCCCTTTTCCTCACTATTGAAAATAAAGAAGGATCAAAAGTTTGTATGGGGTGACGAACAACAAAAGGCTTTTAATGAAATAAAAGAGTACATGAAGAAGCCACCAGTATTGGTGCCTCCACAATTGAACAAGCCTTTCAAGTTGTACGTGGCGGCCGATGCCCAAACTATTGGATCGGCCCTCATTCAAGAATTTGAAGGGAAGGAAAGAGTAGTTGCATACCTTAGCCGAAAGTTACTAGATCCAGAGACAAGGTATTCGGCTATAGAGAAGCTTTGCTTATGTGTTTACTACTCCTGTACAAAATTTCGGCACTACTTACTACATGCCGAATGCATTGTGTATTCAAAATTTGATGTGATAAAACACATGTTGTCTATGCCGATTTTGAACGGAAGGATTGGCAAATGGATTTTAGCTTTGTCTGAGTTTGAATTAAGATTTGAATCGGCAAAGGCTGTTAAGGGACAGATTATTGCCGATTTCATTACTGAACATCATGATACATCGATAAATTTGCTTAACATTGTTCCTTGGGTGTTATTCTTCGATGGATCTTCATGCAACAAAGGTGGTGGAGCAGGTATCTTATTAATTTCACCCAAAGGAGAAACATTTGAGTTTGCTGTTCCCATTCAATCTGCTGTTACTAACAATCAAGCTGAGTATGAGGCATTGCTCAAAGGGCTCCAATATTTGAAAGAAGCAAAGGCCATTGCGGTTGAAATTTTTGGAGATTCAGAATTGGTCATAAAGCAATTGAATGGTGAATATGAGTGCAAAAGTGATACCTTGAGGAATTACTATGAAGAATGCAAAGAAATATTGAAGAGCTTTCGGTCAGTAATTCTACAACACATTCCTAGAGGGGATAATGGAGAGGCAAATAGATTGGCCCAAAGTGCATCAGGTTATAAAGAGCTTCGAGAAGTTTTTGCTAATGATGTATATGCATTCGGGAGTAATCTGGCAGAAGATGATTGGAGAAAAGAGATTGCCGATTATCTGGAGAATCCGTCCCGAAAGGTTTCTAGAAAGCTCAGGTATAAAGCTTTAAAGTTTGTTCTTCTTGATGATAATTTGTATTATAAATCCCTGGATGGAGTGCTGTTACATTGCCTAAATCATGAAGAAGCAAAAAGGCTGATGAGTGAAGTACATGATGGGTTGTGTGGAGCACATCAATCGGCCTACCGAATGAAGTGGGTTATTAGAAGAACTGGATATTACTGGCCGACAATGTTGGAAGATTGTTTTGAATATTATAAAGGATGTCAAGACTGTCAGAAATTTGGAAACATTCAGAGAGTTCCGGCATCGGCTTTGAATCCCATTGTCAAGCCATGGCCATTCAGAGGATGGGGAATAGATTTGATTGGCCAAATAAATCCTCCATCTAGCAAGGGGCATAAGTTTGTGCTTTTGGCAACCGATTATTTTACCAAGTGGGTTGAGGCAATTCCATTAAAGAAGGTGACGTCGGAGAATATGGTTGAATTTGTTAAAGAACACATCATTTACAGATTTGGGATTCCTCAGACAATCACCACTGATCAAGGGACTCAATTTACATCTTCAGAATTCAGAGATTTTGCTGAAAGTATGGGCATCAGATTGTTAAATTCTTCTCCTTATTATGCCCAAGCTAATGGTCAGGCAGAGGCTTCTAACAAGATTATGATTAAAATTATACAGAAGAAGATTGATCAGAAGCCGAGAAAGTGGCATTCGGTACTCAGTGAGGCTTTATGGGCTTACCGAATGGCTCCACATGGGGCTACACAGACGTCTCCCTATGAGTTGGTGTATGGGCATCATGCTATCTTGCCATGGGAAATACAATTAGACTCAAGGAGAATAAAGTTGCAAAAGGATTTAAGTTCTAAAGATTATAAAGATTTAATGATGGATGAATTAGAAGATTTGCATATGATTCGTCTCAGGGCTTTGGAGAATATTGAGAAGAACAAAATGCGAGTTGCTAAGTATTACAATAAGAAGGTGAAAGTTAAGCAATTTACAGAAGGTGATTTAGTCTGGAAAGCGATATTGCCGATTGGAACCAAATATGCAGCATTCGGCAAGTGGTCTCCAAATTGGGAAGGTCCTTTCAGAGTGGTTAGATGCGTGCCTGGAAATGCATATATTTTGAAGACATTATTGGGAGAAGAATTTGCTTCTGCTATAAATGGAAGATATTTGAAAAGGTATTATCCCAGTGTTGAAATCGATCGGTGATTGATATATTAATTTGCCGAACAGCCGATTTTCGGGAAGAAATCGCCTTCAGAACAAATGTTGACAGAAAAGGAAAATGGCCAGTACTGAATGTATTGCCCTTAGCACAAAAATATACTACATCAGATGTTCATGCAAGATCACAAAAGATAAGTTTTATTGCCGAAATTCCATAAATCCCTAGTACAAACTAATGGAATAGCTTGTTCAAAACGGACTGAGGATGAATGGAATCGGCAATGGCGGCGCCATGAGCATCAAGGCGATCTATGGAAGCCTCGATGTCATCGATCTCCTCCGGGTTACCATTAGCGAAGCCGGTCGGTAGCCTGGAGTAGTCGGTATTGGTGTGCGTCGACATGGCGACTAGGCCTGCGGCAGTGCCCAGACGGATGCCGTGCGAGGCCACCTCATCGATGCGGCCCGCCACCGCGCCGAGGCGAGCTTCTGGTGTGTCCCCAGGAGCATTCACCTTGTTCGCCAGCTCATTCGCCAGCGCCTTTAGCCGATCGAGTTCGGCATCACGCGCTGCAAGTTTACAAAAGGGGCAGCAGAATAATATCAGTTAGGGGACAAGGTTGAGATTGAGCAGATTGCAGGACTCACCATCAATGACTTCGAGCAGTTGCTTGCGCTCGTGCTGCCATTCGAGGTCAGCAATCCCGGCTTGCTTGGAGATAGCCTCCAGTTCACGACGAGAGTCGTCGCGCTCCGCCTTGAATCGGCGAGCATCGCCGTCCGTGTAGCGGTAGTCGTCCGATTCGAGAGATCGATTGGACGAACTCGAAGATGCCGCAGGAGCGGCGGCTGGAGCTGCGACTGGCGCACCGGCGCCGGCAATCCATTGGATTACCCTGAAAGAACAAAGAGGTTCGTCAAGAAAGGAGGAGGAAATCTCGAGAAGAACAAAGAGAAGCAAGCAGCTACTCACCTGCGGCGAGCGCCGGCACGACTTCCTTCGGCCTCATCGGCAGCCGGGCGCCTCCTGTTGTTGTCGGCCATTGGAAGTTCCTCGGAAATACTGTGGATAGGGAAAAGAATGGCTTGGGCCGGCAAGAACTTGGAAGGCGAAGAACTTGGTGAAGAAACTGTGGGCTGCTTGGGTGTTTATTTATAGAACCCGCAGAGAAAATCATGGCCAAAGATCGTGGCACGTATTCCGAAGAGTTCGGAAGGTGGAAAGGATTTTCCAGCCGATCGGTTCTCATGTCGTTTGGGATTCTTATCGAGTCGTATTCGGCTTTGACTGGATGGGATTCGGCTATGTCATAGTTGAAGCGTTTTCGGGTCTAAGTACTATTATGGCCAACTTTGCCGAATGAAAGAAAAACAGAGTTGAAAGGATGACAAGATTACAGGGTTAATAAAACATTCGGCTATCAAACATAATTCACACACCCAAGAACTTTGAGATTACATTTTTGGCATTTGATATCATGTTGCTGATGTTCTCTAATAAGTTTTTATCAGCTTCTTGGGTTCTGGTCAGGGCAGCGAGCTTCGCCTTGAGTTGTTTGTCTTCGTTTAAAGCTGCTAAGGCTTCCTTTCGCCTCTTCTCTGTTAGCTTGGGAAGCTCTACTATTTTCTTCTTGTCAGCTTCAATTTCGGCCGATAGATTTTTCAATTCGGCTTCAAGTGCAGCTTTTCTGATCTCCTTCATTTCAAGTTCAGATTCCAGTTTGGTTAATAATTCCTTATCATTCTGGACTTGAGTATGCAGATCTTTTACAGATTGCTTAACCAAAGTTCTCCTTTGCTCCAAGGCTGGTTGAGCCGATTGATTCTTCAGAGCTTGTTTCACTGCGATAAAATGATCATCCAATCTGGAAATTGGATCTAAAGAAGTCTTGATATCGGCAGGAAGATCTTGGTCAACTGATTCAAGCAAATCTCTTAAAAGATCAGCATTGGTAACTTGTTCCCGAGTGTCCTTATGCAGAAAAGAGAGGATTTCTTTCAGTTTTGCTTGATTCTCCTCTGATAAAGTTTGACCAGAAGAGGTTTCTTCTCCTTGTTCGGCAACTAGATCATCCACAGCAAATGAATAGCTGGGTGAAGAAGTGGTTTTCTCCTGAAAGAAGATTATGCCGAATTATTGATGATCCATTGAATAAAAACTGGAAGACTGGGTAATTATCTCTACCTCATTCCTGGTCTCTTGAATGGAAAGAGAGGGCAGCTCGAGCTCAGGCAAAGATTCTTGTATGTCATGCTGAGGAGAGCTTGGAAGATCTGTTGGTGGAAAAGAGGCTTCTAGTTGAGGAACATCAGGAGAAGCTGAAGCTAGTTCTTGATGAGAAGGAGGATTCTCCGAAATTGGGTCTATTGAGATTTGCTCTGAAACTGAAAAGGAATAAATGCCGATGGAGAGGAACTTTAAAGACAAAAATGTGAGAAAATTTTACCAATCATTGGAGCATCGGCAGGACCTGTACTGATTGCTGGCTGTTGTTCTTTGGACTGAAATCAAAAAGAAACAAAGCTGAGCAAAAACACCAAAAGCATTATAGTCAAAGAAGAAGGACTCTGACCTTGATTTTGCTACTTGTTCTTTTCTTCTTTACAACCGAGGGAGCAGCTATAAGGAGGGTTTTCCTCTTGACAGATGATGGTCTAGTGAGTATTGGATCTGAAGAAGCTTGTCTAGCCATCAGCTGAGCCAAGGTAGGGGATTGGTGCCCCAAAGCAGAGATTGGGCCTGCAGTTTTGTATAAAATTACCCTGGCAAGAGGGGCAGGTGTTATGTCCTGCAAAATAATGGAGTCAGAATTAATTGGGGCCAATGTTGTTAAGATAGATAAAGGAATAAGCATATTACCTCTGCAGTTGGCTGATAATCAGACATTAATTCAAGGCAGAAAGGATGGATTGGCATGTTGAAGATATGATCATGGAATTCTTGCCACCAGAGAGTGAAGGAAGGATGAGCAGATATTATTGGCACAAAAGGATCAGGTGCATAAATAGTTCCACAGCATTTATAGTTGAAAATCCTTCTTGTTTCTGTGAAATCCTTGACTATCTCCCTGGGCCTGAGGAATTCATGGAGAAATAGCCTAGGGGGCACTTGGCCACATCCCAACTGTCTAGCCATCATGTTTGGCTGATAATATTCATAAGTGCTTTGGACTAGCCTCCCTCCACAGAATTCGGCTGGCAGGATGCAGGGCTGGATGAAGGCATTAAAAATTGCTACAGATTGTACATCAGTGCATCCAGTCTCAAAGCTGAATTCGCAAGGGAGAGTAAGGTTGTCATTGTCCAAATAAGGGAACCAAAGAGGATTGGCAAAACCCCTGAAGAAGAGCTCAAATAGTTCACCGATGGTCTTGTTGATGGATACAGTGGAGGCAGCTTCTCCATAAGTTTGACAACCTTTGGTTCTTCGGGTTTCTCCTTCTTTATAATTGATTGAAGGGAAGTCTCGGCTGTTGAGATCAATAGCAACGATTTGGTGCATATATAATTGCAGCCACATCTGGACGAACCACCAGGGACCATTGACACAGGGGATCTTCTTGCTAGTGTGCATCAGGTGGGTGGTTTGGTTGAGCATATGGTAAACGCTTCCCAGGAGGTATTTCCCAAGTGGGATGACTTTTCCAGCAGCCAGCTCTTCAGCCATCACAATGTGATTCAAGGTTGGCTCATTGGCTTTGCCACAAAAAACTGATCTGCATAGCCACATATTCAGGAAGGCCCTGTATTCAACATCGGTCAGAGGGCCATCAGACATATGATTCTGAATGTATCTCTTATATCCAACCCCTGTTTTCACTCCTGTCTGCTTGGAGGAACCTTTATGGTCATATGGATGCACAGTTCCTGTAACATTCAGGCCGGTCATCATGTAGACATCGGCTAAGGTAGGGGACATTGGGCCATGGCCGAAGAGAAAAGCATTTGCACCATTGGACCAGAAGTGGCAAGCTGCGATCAGAAGGTTCTCATTCTTTGGTGTTTCAGCTAATGACAGCTCCAGGCAATGAGAAATACGCAAATGATCCCAATTCTGTGTTTGAGGGCTTTTATCATCAGACATCCTTTTATACCAATTTCTCCATCCGGCGATTGGGGGCAAAGGCCAGTTCTTGAAGGCATCTTGCCACTCCTGAGGTTTTGTCAGTGAAATCTTAAAAGGAATCCGCTGAGATTCAGCCGCAATGATTTCAGAAGGATCTGAATCTCCTACGGGACCGAGGAAGTAGGATGGAGATTTTTCCTCAACAGGGATGAGGATTTCGGCAGCTAGGGCCTATCAAAGGGGATGAGAAGAAATTTAAAATGCAAATCGAAAGAAGAGTGCCGAACATGCTTGAGGGGATTGAAGTTTACCTGGAGAGCAAGATCTTGGTCCGCCATTTGAAGGTTGGATCTTGGAAGACGATGACTTAGGGTTCGGATCCGGATGAGAGCTCTGAAGATTCGGAAGGAGAAGCGGGTGCCGAGCAGAACCAACTTGGAAATGTTAAGTGCTTTTGGTCAATTCCGAGATAAAAGTTACCTCTTATCCCGAAATTGAAGGGGCATGTGTTGACACCAAAAATTGGCACCAGGAAGAGGCTGACATGTGGGCCGGAGTCGTCGAGAAGGTATCATTCGGCAAAGGAGTTTTTCCCCAGAGGCATTCGGCAAAGACGTTCTGCGGTCGGGAATGCGTCATCATTCGGCAGAGGCATTGTTCCGCAGGCGAAGAGTGGTAGCATTCGGGAAGACATGATGACGTGGATCAACATAAGGAAAAGGCCGGTTCGAACAAGGAAAGCAATATGGGCACGAAGATTCGTCATTTATTTTTAGAAACAAGTGTTGTAGTCGTGTCCGACTAGGAGTTGTATCAAGACCTGGGTATAAATATAAACCCATGGCAGCTGTAAAAGAAGAGAGAATGAATCATACAACAAACCGGCCCCGTGCCAACATCGAGTCCTTTAGTCGAGTCGTCGAGTTCTTCGAGAGGAGTCATCGATCCGTCGACCTCCGTAAGTACCGGCAACCTTGTATCATGCTTAGTATCATGCGGTGGATTTAAGCTTTGATGCAAGTAGTCTTGTTACCATGCTTAGTATCATCCGGTGGATTTAAGTTGTGGTTTCAAGAAGGTTCCTCTGTTAGGTCATGAGCCATGCGGTGGGCTAAGATCTAGTATGGACCAAGTTATCGGCTCTGTTAGATTCTGGCAAGATCTAGCAGATTCATTAAGTTACCCCGTGTTGCTCCTTTTTTACTATGTGCTTAATTCATGCAACACACCTTTGCCCAATCTAGATCGGCTAGAATCGGCTCTGCTTTACGGTGCGACGACTTATCCCCTCATAGCCGAATCCGAAACCGATCTAGGTTGCTACGTGTCGCGGGTTCAAGCTTGTCGGCATCGTGTAGATCTTGACAGAACCGGGTATCATGCGGTAGATGCAGGTTTTTGGGTCGTCTTAGAGCTAATCATCCGGTGGATTAGAATTCGATTCGATCTGATAGATTTATCTTTACCGATTAGGCTTGTTCCTTCGCCATGGATCCCGATTCGGCTAAATAGCCGTATTCGGCAGTGCTCTCACGAGTGAACTTGTGTTCGTGGGTTTGCATTGGACAATGAATGCTTTTAGCCTTTCACGATTAGATTGTATCATGCGGTGGATTAATCTAATCTGATTAGTGGCGTGGTTACAAACAAGTCGTATCATGCGGTGGATTAACTTGTTTTGTTATCATGCTTGACGGGTGCTGCTTTCGGCCTATGCATTCTTTGTTTACTGCGAATTTATGATCATGTTTCACCCTTTTATTTATCTATCATGCTCTGTTTCTCGTTAATCGGCTATGAGTAATGTTCATTCGGTTGAAAGCCGATCTTTCGTCATGCTTACGTCACGCATTCGGCAGTGCGCTCCTTAGATCTGCGATCCCGGCTTGTTTGGAGACGACCTCCAGCTCATGCCGAGTATCATCACGTTCCTGTTTGAATCGGCGGGCATCGCTATCCGAGTAGCGCAGATCCCAGTCGGACCTGGAGGATCGGCTAGATGACTCCGGAGAATCATCCGTTGCAGCCGGAGCCGCAGGCGGGGCAGTAACAGGGTTCCATTGAATGAGCCTGAAAGCACAAGGAAGGTTGAGAATAATGCAAAATCTGGAGGGAAGGATAAGGAGAGGCAGACAGTCATCACCTCCGACGAGCACCGGCGCGGCTCCCTTCGGCTTCATCGACAGCCGGGCGTCTTCTGTTGTTGGACATCAGGGTTTCTTGAAGGTTACTGTGCCAGAAGAGAAAGAGACTCAGGCTAGCAGAGAGCTCGAGTTGAAAGATTTGGTGGAAGATTAGGAGTTCTCAAGGTTCTTATTTATGGAACTAACGAAGAGGTTGTGGCCGAAGATTGTGGTGCATATCCCAAAGAGTTCTGGAGGTGGAAAGGATTTTCCAACCAATCGGTTTCCATGTCGTTTGGGATTCTTGCCGAGTCGTATTCGGTTTTGACTGAATGAGATTCAGCAATGTCGTGTTTGAAGCGTTTTCGGGTCTGACACTGTTATAGCCAGCTTTTCCGAGTGAGTTATCCACAATGGAGAAGAACAGAGATAAGAGATGGCAAGATTGCAGGATTGATAAAGCATTCGGCTATCGACTGTTTGTTACAATTACAAACCCAAGAACTTTGAGATTGCATTTTTGGCATTTGATATCATGTTGCTAATGTTCTCTAATAAGTTTTTGTCAGCTTCTTGGGTTCTAGCCAGAGCAGCAAGCTTTGCCTTGAGTTGTTTGTCTTCGTTTAGAGCTGCTAAAGCTTCCTTTCGCCTCTTCTTTGTTAACTTGGGAAGCTCGACTATCTTCTTCTTATCAGTTTCAATTTCGGCCGATAGATCTCTCAATTT
>OAMR01000547.1:613679-633157 GCA_900205405.1 Echinochloa crus-galli | reverse complement strand
AAACGGACTCGGGCTGCTACAACTTTTCTAGAGCTCCAAACAAAACGATTCAAATTCGAATTTAAACAGAATTTAAATTCCAATTGAACCGCACACAAACAAAACACAATGCAGACAGCATGATGCAATACACACAACATTTTATTTCGCAAATATTTTTATATATATTTTTTTTCAATTACAAATTCCCTGTTAATTAAATAAAGCTTGAATTTTTTTTTGAAAATTGAGAAAATTATTGTATTAATTGTGTTAAAAATTCACATCCCAAAATTCGAAAATTTTGGGGTGTGACAACGTGGAGCCGGGGCATGGCGCCCCGGTGATGGACGTGGAGCTAGGGCACGACGCCCTAGTGGAGGTGGGCGAGCAGGGGGGCCATGGCACTGCCGTGGCCCCCACTGGAGAGAGGCAGGAGGCGGCCGCGCCGGTCGATAGCGTAGCCGTCCAACCGACCTTGGTTCACGCGCAAGGCGCGGCCCATGGTAGCGATGGCGAACGCGCTCCCCCGGAGGGGATGGCTGCAGTCGAGGTGCCGACGGTGCACCCCTTGGTTCGAGGGTTGCCACAGGCGCCGATGACCAGTGGCATGGCCGGGTGGGATACGGCCGAGCAGGCGTTGCGCCGGGCTCGGCGCGGCTCGGACGCGTGGCCGGAGCAACCCGGCGTTTCTGCCCGGGTCTGGCGGAGCGTAGCGGAGGAGAACGAGCTGTGGCATCGAGCCCGGCAGGTCGGGTCGGACCTAGAGCGGGCCATTTTCGCCGCCGCCAATCTCCACTCAAGGAAGGCGTTGGAGCTTTTCGAGGTAACTCCATGTTCATCCGCATTGTCTGATAGTTTCTCGTTATTTTTTGTAACACCCTAAAATTCATCACAAAAGTGCTTACTGCAGTATGGTCAGCCAACCTTTTTGCCTCAGCCTTGTATGTCATATTACATTTGCTGAGTACGTTATGTGCTCATACTTGTTGCCTTTCTTTCTTTTATTGCATCAACTACACCCGGAATGCTGCTCAGATTGGGAGAATTTTGAGGATTTCACTATATATTTTTGGTTGCTAGTAAATCAAGTTGGAATTTAAATTCTGTTTAAATTCGAATTTGATTTGCTTTTGTTTGAGTTTTAGAAAAGTTAAAATAGGCTGAGTTCAGTTTTGGCCCCTGAACTCTCGCGAAGTCCGTTTGTGCCCCTGGACTTATTTTCCCGTTCACTTTTCCTCCCCGTACTCTTTTCTTTCTTCCCGGGCCGATTCCCTTCTTTCCTCGGCCCATTCCCCGCTTTCGGCCCAGCTGTGGCCCGTTATTTTTCTCCCCGTCTCTTTTTCCCCCGTGTCGCTGACAGGTGGGCCCCACCTGTCAGGGTTCGTCTTCCCCGGGACGGACTCTTCCCCGAGTTCGTCTCTGTCACGCCGCCGCCTCCGACTCCGGGTCTCGCACGCCTGTCCAAGCCCGGTCGCCGGCCTACTTAATGCGCGCGCCCGCCCGCAATCTTCCCCAACGAAACAAGCCAAGCTTCGCAAGCCCTAGCTGCCGCGCCGCCGCCGACTTTTCCGCCGGCCGCCGCTCGCCGTCGTTCGACGCCGTTCCAAGCCTAGTCTCGCCGATTTTGCTTCTGGTGAGCTCATCGTCGCCCTCTCAACCCTCTCGTGCGGCTCGCGCGTCGTTTCCCTGCTCCGGCTGCGCTAACGTTGTTCGTCGCCGTTCTAACAGCGCCACCGCCCGCCATTGCCGGCGATTCGCCGCCGTCGTTGCTTGTGATGGAAGACCGAGACCGCCAGGAGTGTCCCGTCGTCATCGTGCGTCGATTCCGCCACTTCTCGTCGAAGTTCGGCCGCTGGTGCCCCTGGTTCGGGTGAACCCGAGCTCCGCCGCCGCCGTTCTTCGTCGCTGGTCACCGTCGTCGCTCTCCCGTCGTCAAGGACCCCCGGAGTGAGTTCGTCGTTCCCTCCTCTTGCTTCCTGTCCAAATCTCGCCGTGTTTGGAGCACCGTAGCCGTAGATCGAGGTAGCGCCGGCGAAGCTCCGCCGCGGCCGTCACAGCGCCGCCGCTATTCTTCCCCGCGCCGTCGAGCCTCCGCCCGATCTGTTTTGAACCGTTAGATCTGGATCCAACGCTCTACGTCAGCCCGAGTACCCGAGTCAAACTAACCCATAATGGTCAGCGTGGCAACTTTGCAAAATAGCCCTTGAAGATTTTGGAAATCAACCCGCGGTCCAGTTTAGTTCAAAAATAATTACGTTTAGGTCCTGTTTTCTTTTGTTTTAGCCCCTGCAAGTTTTAAAATTATGCCCGAGGTCCAGCCCCTGTTATTTTATGGTTTAGCCCTCGAGTTTTTATACAAAATTATGTTTTAGCCCCTGGTTTTTCAAAGTTAAGCCCCTGGAACTTTTAAAACTTTGCAGCAAGTCCCTGAACCTTAGAAAAGCCATATCTTTTGCGTTTTAACTCCGTTTTAATCCGTTCTTGTTGCGTTAGCTTCATATCAACTTAAACCACGTGTTAGTACTGTTATTTACCATGACATTATTTCTGAATTTTATTTAACATTAATTTAATTAAAGGCTATTTTAATGTGTCATTCTAAATTAAAATATAATTAAGGTTTAAACCCGGTTTTCATGTCAACTATGAATTGATTAATACTATTCAGTGAGTTTTATAAATAAAAGTTGATAGGTTACAAATATTTTGGTTTCATAAATAATATTAATATGATTAATGTTTATGATAACTAGCTTTTCTAAATTAAAAGCAAATTAGAGTTAAACTTCGGTTTTATAAAATAAATATTAATCTGATTAATATCAATAAAAATACGTTTTAATGATAATATGACTAGTTCAACTCGAAATAAAAAGTTATTCGATAGTTGCTCTCACATGTTTTATTTCAAGTTAATATTTAATTGGTATAATTTATACATAAACAATTATAAATAAAATGTGATTAGGTTTTACTTGGTTTTATAAATCCAAATATGATTGAATGAACTGAATTAATAATTAACTATCGATTTATCTAATTAAAATTAATCAAGCAATTAGTTGTGCGTATCAATTTCCGGTGGTTGTATCTTTTCAACCATTGCTCCGTTTTCAACGATTCTTGCGCTCACGTGACCATAGCATCGAGCCCTGTCCTTCAGCACGTTCTTTTAAAGCTTTTGTGTTGTTTGGTGTGTTGTTCTTAGTTGTATATTATTTGTTACTTGTCTAGTTGCATGCTTGTGGTTGATTGATGCGAGTAGAACGATTTCGGATTTACAAGACTTGAAGAAGACTTCGAAGAGAATCTGTGCAGCTATACTTTGGAGAAAGGCAAGTGTATTATGTCATGCAAATGTCCTAATAATTATTAATTTCACCACCCGTGCATGTGTCTTAATTTGATGGGTTCCTATTTAAGGATTTACCTAGCCACTATATTTTCCTGTCCCTGAAACTGGGTTACTTAATTAATTTTGATGGTAGATGATGCTTAGCTTGCTCAACTGGGATTGGTTAAATAAACCCCTACTCTATGTTCCATATACTCTTTTAAATAATTAATTGGCAAGATCATATCTTTTTAATTGGAACATGGAGAAGCACCCAGGAAAACAGTGCAACCATAAGTACCATATGGCTCTGGTCTTGGCTAACTAATTAGAGACTTTAGTGGATGGTAATCTTACCCGAAAGGGGCAAGAGTAATTTGTGGGTGGTATATACTTTCATTTGCTAGTAAATAGTTGCTTAATAAAACTTGACCAACTAAAAGTGCTTACTGCAGTATGGTCAGCCAACCTTTTTGCCTCAGCCTTGTATGTCATATTACATTTGCTGAGTACGTTATGTGCTCATACTTGTTGCTTTCCTTTCTTTCTTTTATTGCATCTACGACAACCGGAATGCTGCTCAGATTGGGAGAATTTAGAGGATTTCACTCCTGGTTTTGAGGAGTTCTAGGCGAGTCTCCCCCAGTCAATGCCTGTGGAGTTGGAGTCACTCTTGCTTCGTTAGATGATCGTTTATTCATGTCTTCCGCTATGACCTTTGTGTCAACTCTGAGGTTGTAATAAGTACCCTTTAATACTCTTTCGTTATGCATGGTTATGAATATTCACTTGTGACGTCTACCATATGTGTGTAAACTGATCCTGGCGCACATATGAGATGCACCTGGTTTTGCCTTTAAAACCGGGTGTGACATTTTTCGTTTCATGTCTTGTCCCTGATTGTTTGTCGTGCAGCTCCTGCAGAAAGAGGCGGCGGACAAGGCCGCGTGCATCACGGACCTGTACCCAGCTCACCGTCCGGGCGAGGGAGGCGGAGGCGGCCGCCCGTGCGCACGAGGACGCCAAGGTTCGCGCGGAGCAGGAGCGCAATGCTGAGAGGGGCGTGGTGGAGCAGAGGGCCAGGCGTTGGCCGCGACGCTGGAGCAGCTCGAGCTAGAGCGCAAGGCGCGTGAGGAGGCCGAGGCCAAGCTGCTGGAGGCGCAGGGCCAGCTCCAACAAGAGCGCGAGGCGCTGACGGTGGATTGGACTCTGCTTGAGCAGGAGCGCAAGGCGCGTGAGGCTGCGCGGTCCCAGCTCGCGGAGGCGATGGCCCAGGCGGAGCAGAAGGCCCAGGAGGCCGAACGGCTGGGCCGCTCGCTCCAAGAGAAGGAGGACGCGCCGGTGTCACACCCAGATTTTCACAGAAACCCGAATCCTGCTATATGTGTGCCTAGGAAGTCCACAGAACACATACAGCTAACAAATATGATAAACAGAGTACATATGCTCGAATAAAATAGTTTTACATCAGAGTTTACCTAAAACACAATGGAAGTCTAACTCTCTCGACAGGTAGAGCCTCATGTCCACAAGGACACCGACTGGTTGACCACAACTTAGTAGTACGGAAGATCCTCAAGAAACCTCATATGTTACCCATCCGGGATTTTGTTGAACAATAGCAAGCGCAAGTATAACACGGTGTATGAAGGCTTAAAAGAAAGGCTTGACACGGCTGAACTACATTGGCAATTTTAGTTGATTCATTTTATCATAATCCAAATTACTACAATTATATGAATCCCAATTGTAACCCAATTAATAAAGTAGAAGTGAACATTAATCATAAATAACATCAACTTCTAATAAAAAAGGATCCAGGCCGCTCGTGACCCTGAGCAAGGCTATCATGATAGATTGTACAGTCTTCAGAGGTTTCGCCCTTTACCCACCAGTCGCGTAAAAGCTCAGAAGAACTTTAAACCCAACCATGCCGAGGTGGCCAAACCTCTTAAACCACACTTCCGAGGTGTGATCGCATAGGGACGCTATGAGGCTTTTCACAAGACACCCTAACAAGACAGTGGCCGCTATAGTACAACATAGGTAGTATGGCCCAAGGCACCGAGAATGACGTACGCCTACAGAGTCCACCATAGGGGGGTCAATCGCGTCCAACGCACGGGTATCCACCCAACAATGCGCAACGTGCGGAGTTCCCACGCGAGGACTCCCAACACGGGAGTGTGCCTCACAGGGACATAGCCGACGGATCTCCCGTCCTCGGTGGATCAAAGCATACACTCACGAGTGGTTCTCATAGCGCCGTCGGCCCGTCGGTAACCACTATCAAGCTAGAGCCGTACAAGCTACTTGACCAAGACCAGAGCCATTATAGTTCTGGTGGTGGCGACAGGCTCCTGGGTTGCCGCTTTAAGAACCAGTCCTTACGGAGAGAAACTAGGGCCAAGCACGAAGCGTACGCCCTATGTAACACCCTAAAAATGCCTATTTTTAAAATTTAGTAATTAAATTGCTTTTATTTAATTTAATGCTCATATTTATCTAAGGAAAATAAATTATTTATGAGAAATAAAATTAAATATAAGGTTAGAAAAATTTTTGTTGCATTCATGTCAGCTGCATTGTGTTTTGTTTGTGTGTGATTCAATTGGAATTTAAATTCTGTTTAAATTCGAATTTGAATCATCAAGTTTAGAGCTCTAGAAAAGTTTCAGCAGCCCGAGTTTGATTTCCCTCCCTTAACTCTTTCCCCGGCCGAACTAGCCCCTTCTACTTTTCTCTCCAGCCGGCCCAGCCCCTTTCTCTTTTCTTCCCCACAGCGGCCCAGCTCCCTCCTCGCCGCTTTCGGCCCAGCCCGGCCCGCTCCGCGCCAGCCGTTCGGCCCACCTCGCAGCCCAGCAACCAGCCGCCGCAGCACACCACCCCGCTCCCCCGACGCGGCCCAATAGGCCGGCCTGCCTCACGCCGCACCCACTGCCGCTGACCACGGGACCCGCGTGTCAGGTCGTCTTCCACCTCCCGCCCTAGTCCCTCTCGGTCCCGGCCACAAAGTCCGGCACAGCTACGGCGCGGACGCCGAGGACCACACGAACTCCCCTCGGCTGCTCCATAAAGGCCACAGCCGCGCCGCCCCTAAGCCCAACCACCTGCCCTAATCCAAACCTTAGCCGCCGCCTTCTCCGAACATCGCCGCCGTTTCCAAGCCGCCGCCGTCGATCTCGCCGCCCGCCGTCGTTCTCCCTCGGCCGGCAGCCCCAAGATCGTCGCGTGAAGGTCAGGAACCTCTTGAGCCCCTTCTCGCCCTTCCCCGTGCTCTGTAGCGCCGCCCCCGCGTTGAACCGCCCTCGCCGGAGCCCGCCGCCGCCATTACTCATCGCCACCTCTGCCGCCGCGCCGTCGTCGACTGGAGCACCCCCCGCTCGACTCGCCGCGTCATCCCACGTCCGTAGCACCCAGTTGCGCCCGAAGCCGTGCCCTATAGCGCAAAAACGCGCTACGCCGGCGAACCTCCGCCGCACTCGCAGCCGAGCGCCGCCGTCGCCGACTTTCCCCTCCCCGATCTAATCTCCACCGTCCAAACCAAATCCAACGACCCGGATTCAACCGAGCCGAGTCAACACCCTGGGTCAATACCGGTCAACCGAGTCAGCCGTGCCAATTTTGCAAAAGAGCCCCTGACCTATTTCAAAATCAACCCGCAGTCCAGATCAATTCAAAAATAATTAGAATTAGGTCCTGATTTTTACAGAAAACCCCCTGTCTTATTTAAAAATAGCACCCGAGGTCCTGTTTAAGTTATTTTACGTTTTAACCCTCCTGTTTTTATATAAAATTATGTTTTAGCCCCTGAGTTTTTGCAAATATGACCCTGAAATTTTTAAAACTTTGCCAGCAAGTCCCCGAACCTTAGAAAAGCCATAACTTCTCCGTTTTAGCTCCGATTTGAGTGATTTTCGCGCTCACGTGTTCGTAGCGAAGCGTAGATTAGTTTTTCAACCTTCTTTTTCTATATTGCTACTGTTTGGTGTACTGTTCTAATAGAATAATATTGTTTGCATGTACTGGCTTTTGTGGATGTTTGTGTGTTGATGTATGAGTCCAGTCGGTGAGCCGTACACATTTGAGTTCGAGGGTTACGAGGAGCAGGACCAGCAGGAACAGCAGCAGCAGCAGTAGTTTGACGAATGCAAGTATAGCACGGACAATCCTTGCTACCTAAACACACCTTTACATTATTTACTGCATATGCATGTGTCTAAATTCTTCATATTAAGGTTGTACCTAGTTCTGTTTATCCTATACCTTGATTACCTTGGGTTATTGCATTTGGGTAGAACTTTGCTAGGCGCAGGTACTGTCACCTTTGTTTAACTGTTAATCTTGACTTAATGGACCACTTCAATGTTAATGGTAAAACTTGCTTTTTAGCAACATGGATCAGGGAGCTAGGGCATACGCTTCATGCTGGGCCCTAGTGTCTCTCCGTAAGGACTGGTTCTTAAAGCGGCAACCCAGGAACCTGTCGCCACCGCTGGAACTATAATGGCTCTGGTCTTGGACAAGTAACATGTACGGCTCTAGCTTGACAGTAGTTACCGACGGGCCGACGGCGTTATGGGAAGCATGGGTGAGAGTATGGTTTGATCCACCGAGGACGGAGTATCCGTTGGCTATGTCCCCGTGAGGCACAGTCCCGTGTTGGGAGCTTCCGTATGGCGGGGGTTCCACACGTTGCGCTATTTATTTTGTTGTTGTTATTCTTTACTGCGCTTGGACGCCATTGACCCCCTCGTGTTGCGACATGGGCGTCAGTCAATCTCGGTGCCTTGGGTCATGCTGCCTAGGTTGTACCATAACGGCTACTTTTTTGTTAGGGTGTCTTGTGAAAAGCCTCGTAGCATCCCTATGCAGTCACACCTCGGAAGTGCTGATGTGCGTGGTTGGGTGCAAAGTTCCTTTGAACTTTTACACGACTGGTGGGTAAAGGGCGAAACCTCTGCAGAGTGTATAATCT
This sequence comes from Echinochloa crus-galli, assembly GCA_900205405.1. NCBI lineage: Eukaryota > Viridiplantae > Streptophyta > Magnoliopsida > Poales > Poaceae > Echinochloa > Echinochloa crus-galli. Next base: position 624,863 of record OAMR01000547.1, on the reverse strand, counting down.
ATCATGATAGCCTTGCTCAGGGTCACGAGCGGCCTGGATCCTTTTTGAATAGAAGTTGATGTTTATTATTGTTTAATGTTCACTTCTACTATATTAAATGGGCTACAATCGGGATTCATGTAAAAGTAGTGATTATGATGATGCTAAAATGAAACAACTAAAATTGCTAATGCAGTACAGCCGTGTCAAGCCTTTCTTTTAAGCCTTAATTATCCGTGTTATATTTGCTCAGTAAGTCATTTACTTACACTTGCTATTCAACAAAATCCCAGATGGGTAACAGATGGAATAGATGGTACTGCTGCTGTTGAATTTCCTGAGGATCTGCCATTCTACTAGCTGTGCTCAACCAGTCGGTGTCCCAGTGGGTTATGGTTATCGGTTATGGTTATTAGTTATCGTTATCAGCTCCGTCTTCATCTTCGTTTAGAGAGAGTTATTAAAGAGACTTCCGCTATCGTTCTCCCTCTTTGAATCAAACTCTGATGTAAAACCCTTTTATATTAATCGAGCATTGTGTTCTATTATCAAATTTGTTGTGGACTTCCTGGGCACACATATAGAAGCATTCGGGTTTCTGTGTAAATCCGGGTGTGACAGATTGGTATCAGAGCCGTGCTGACTGTAGGAACGCAGCCTAGTTAGAACGGTTGATAAATCATCAGGAGACCACCATGATTTTGGTTTTAGATCATTTAGTTACATTTTCAAAACTAGTGCTGTCGAGTCTTGGGTGAATAATGTCTTTGGGTGCTTAATTTTGTTGTTATTTTGCTTATGTTTGATTTGGATTTTTGTAATGATTGTGATGGTCATAGACGCGAGTCTATCTCCATCTAGATATAGGACTAAGGTTTAAGGAATATTAGTGAATAAATAGTTGGGTTATCTATCTTGTTTGCACTTCCTCTGTCTTACTCTCTATCATATCCTTCCAAGTACTGCTATTTTCTTATGCACCATCTGCAAGCATGGGTTACCCACCATCGACTGACGGAATACTGATGGGAGATATCTTGCTATGATAGATGGTTAACACCAGAGGCAACCCCGGAGGCAATGGAAGCAGCCAGAATAACCAGAACCCACCACCTCCACCACCGCCACTCACCATGGAGCAGATGATGCAGATGCAACTCCAGCTGACACAGCAGATGGCGCAAACCATAGCACTGATGCAGCAGAATCAGCAGAACCCGTTTCAACAGCACCCTGTGCAACCCAGAGATAAAAGGGGCGAGTTTATGAAGGGACGCCCTCCTACCTTCAACAAGTCTAGCGACCCAATGCAAGCAGAGGACTGGCTCAAGGCAGTGGAAATGCAGCTGGACATCGCACAGTGCAATGACCGGGAGAAGGTGTTGTATGGAAGTGGACAGCTCCAGGGAGTAGCTTTGGATTGGTGGGATGCGTACCAATATGCTCACCCCAATCGTGATCAGATCACTTGGTAGGAGTTCCGCGACAGCTTCCATTCTCACCACGTGCCGGAAGCGCTGATGACCCTGAAGAAGAAGGAGTTCCTGGCATTGAAGCAGGAAGATATGAGTGTCACCGCTTATCGTGACAAGTTCATTGAGTTGGCCCGTTATGCTCCAGAGGACGTGAATACTGATAGGAAGAAGCAGACCCGATTCCGAGATGGCCTGCATGATACACTCCAGTACCAGCTCCATGTTCCAAGTTCGCCACTTTTCAAGAACTGGTGGATAGCGCACTACTGCTGGAGCACAAGCGCCGTGAGATGGACGAAAAGAAGAGGAAGCTTCAAGGCACACCGTCAGGAAGCAATGTTCGCCCCCACTTCAATCCTCAGCAAGGAAACCAACAGATGGTGACTCCACAGCGTTTCCAGGGATAGTCCGGTTTGATGAACCGCAACCAGTATCAGCAACGACCCCAGTACCAGCAACGTCCCCAGTATCCCCCAGCACTACCTCAGCAGCGTCTTCAGAACCAGCCACAGAATGGTCCTATCCAACGCCCCAATCCGACCAACAATGCACCTACAGCTCCGAGGTGTTTTGGTTGTGGTGAGCTGGGGCACTATGCCAGCGCTTGTCCTCGCAAGGCTCAGAACGCCGTTGGTCAGAACAACAATTAGAGGGTTGGACAACCGCAGAATCAGAACGGGAATCAGACGCAGAACCCAGCAAGAGGCAAGCTCAACCACATGGGTGCGGAAACCGCAGAAGGAGCAACGGATGTCGTTGTGGGTACGTTCCCTGATGTGTTTCATGTGTCTCAGTTGAAAAAGTGCTTGCGAGTACCTGAGGTGCTTTCATATCTGCTGCTTTTGTGAAAAAGAACATGATGATCTTGCAACCTATGGGGAACCCCATGGTAGTTAGTTCACCCGGGGGAGAACAGCGTGCCACTTTACGTTGCCCCTGTATCACCGTCACAATAAGGGGGGTAGACTTTGTGGTGAACCCAATAGTCCTAGAAACCCTTGGGTTTGACTTGATTCTGGGTATGAGCTGGTTAGCCAGATATGATGGGGTGATTCAATGTTCCAAAAGAGCAGTGCAGCTGACAGCAAAGACTGGTGAGAAAGTGGAGTATCAAGCAGCTAGTCCCACGGGACATAATCAGATCTATCAAGCCGAGGGTGTAGCATTGGAAGACATCAGAGTGGTGTGCGATTTTCCGGACGTGTTTCCAGATGAGTTACCAGGTATGCCCCCAGACCGCGAAGTTGATTTTGTTATTGATCTTAAGCCTAGTACTGCCCCTATAGCTAAAAGGCCATATAGAATGGGAGTAAAAGGACTAGAGAAACTTAAGGAGGAATTAAGGGCGTTGTTAGCAAAAGGGGATATTCGTCCTAGTTCATCCCCTTGGGTAGCACCGGTTTTGTTTGTGGATAAGAAAGATGGGACCCAGAGATTGTGTGTGGATTATCGAGCTTTGAATGAAGTGACCATCAAGAACAAGTACCCGCTGCCAAGGATTGATGATCTCTTCAACCAGTTGAAAGGAGCGTGTGTATTCTCTAAGATCGATCTCCGATCCGGTTACCATCAGATGAGGATACGAGTGACTGACATCCCCAAAACAGCCTTCACAACCCGATATGGTCTATATGAGTTCACTGTCATGTCTTTTTGATTGACAAATGCACCGGCATACTTCATGTATTTGATGAACAGTGTGTTCATGGACTATCTTGACAAATTTGTAGTGGTGTTCATTGATGATATTCTGGTTTTCTCCAAGAATGAGGAACAGCATGAGGAACATCTGAGGTTGGTGATGCAAAGACTTCGTGAACATCAGTTGTATGCCAAGCTGAGCAAGTGTGAGTTCTGGTTGAAGGAAGTAGCATTCTTGGGTCACATGTTGTCCAATGGTGTAGTGGCAGTTGATCCGAAGAAGGTTAGTTATGTGTTGAGTTGGAATCCGCCTAAGGATGTGAGTGAAATCAGAAGTTTCCTTGGAATGGCTGGATACTATCGGAGGTTCATTGAAGGATTCTCCAAGATTGCTAAACCCCTGACGGCATTATTGGAGAAAAATGCCAAGTTTGTCTGGACTAAGGAGTGTAAAGTCAGCTTTGAGGAGTTGAAGAAGAGACTGACAACGGCACCCGTGTTAGTGCTGCCAGATATAGCCAAGAGTTTCTCTATCTACTGTGATACATCTCGTCAAGGCTTGGGATGCGTACTCATGCAGGAAGGCAGAGTAGTAGCGTATGCATCGAGGCAGTTGAGGAAACATGAGCAGAACTACCCGACATACGATATGGAGTTAACAGCTGTGGTGCATGCCTTGAAGATTTGGAGGCATTACTTGATTGGTCATAAGTGTGATATTTACACTGACCACAAGAGTCTCAAGTATGTGTTCACACAGTCAGATCTGAATATGAGGCAACGCCGCTGGTTAGAGTTGATCAACGACTACGACCTGGAAATTTATAGTAATTGTTCAATGTTAAAATGAACCAACTAAAAATGCTAATGCAGTTAAGCCGTGTCTAGCCTATTTTGAGCCGCCATACACGTGCTATACTTGCTAAGTAATTGTTTTTGAGAGGATGAGTCTGGGATTTGTAACCAGCGTCACTGAGTTGGCAGTAGAACCGACCTTGTAACGAGAGATCAGAAAAGGACAGCTCACAGATGAGAAGATCAAGGAGATCATGGAACTGGTGGCACTAGGAAAAGCCCCTGGCTTTCGAGTGGATGACCAAGGGACATTGTGGTATGAGAAGAGGATCTGTGTACCGGACGTAGTGCAGATCAGAGATGCAATTCTCAGGGAAGCCCATGAATCGGCGTATTCGATACCTGTCTCTTATACACATCTAGATGTGTATAAGAGACAGCTCCATCTGCTGTGTCAGCTGAAGTTGCATCTGCATCATCTGCTCCATGGACTTCCTTCAACCAAAACTCACACTTGCTCAGCTTGGCATATAACTGATGTTCACGAAGTCTTTGAGATGTGTATAAGAGACAGCTCCATCTGCTGTGTCAGCTGAAGTTGCATCTGCATCATCTGCTCCATGGACTTCCTTCAACCAAAACTCACACTTGCTCAGCTTGGCATATAACTGATGTTCACGAAGTCTTTGAGATGTGTATAAGAGACAGCTCCATCTGCTGTGTCAGCTGAAGTTGCATCTGCATCATCTGCTCCATGGACTTCCTTCAACCAAAACTCACACTTGCTCAGCTTGGCATATAACTGATGTTCACGAAGTCTTTGAGATGTGTATAAGAGACAGCTCCATCTGCTGTGTCAGCTGAAGTTGCATCTGCATCATCTGCTCCATGGACTTCCTTCAACCAAAACTCACACTTGCTCAGCTTGGCATATAACTGATGTTCACGAAGTCTTTGAGATGTGTATAAGAGACAGCTCCATCTGCTGTGTCAGCTGAAGTTGCATCTGCATCATCTGCTCCATGGACTTCCTTCAACCAAAACTCACACTTGCTCAGCTTGGCATATAACTGATGTTCACGAAGTCTTTGAGATGTGTATAAGAGACAGCTCCATCTGCTGTGTCAGCTGAAGTTGCATCTGCATCATCTGCTCCATGGACTTCCTTCAACCAAAACTCACACTTGCTCAGCTTGGCATATAACTGATGTTCACGAAGTCTTTGAGATGTGTATAAGAGACAGCTCCATCTGCTGTGTCAGCTGAAGTTGCATCTGCATCATCTGCTCCATGGACTTCCTTCAACCAAAACTCACACTTGCTCAGCTTGGCATATAACTGATGTTCACGAAGTCTTTGAGATGTGTATAAGAGACAGCTCCATCTGCTGTGTCAGCTGAAGTTGCATCTGCATCATCTGCTCCATGGACTTCCTTCAACCAAAACTCACACTTGCTCAGCTTGGCATATAACTGATGTTCACGAAGTCTTTGAGATGTGTATAAGAGACAGCTCCATCTGCTGTGTCAGCTGAAGTTGCATCTGCATCATCTGCTCCATGGACTTCCTTCAACCAAAACTCACACTTGCTCAGCTTGGCATATAACTGATGTTCACGAAGTCTTTGAGATGTGTATAAGAGACAGCTCCATCTGCTGTGTCAGCTGAAGTTGCATCTGCATCATCTGCTCCATGGACTTCCTTCAACCAAAACTCACACTTGCTCAGCTTGGCATATAACTGATGTTCACGAAGTCTTTGAGATGTGTATAAGAGACAGCTCCATCTGCTGTGTCAGCTGAAGTTGCATCTGCATCATCTGCTCCATGGACTTCCTTCAACCAAAACTCACACTTGCTCAGCTTGGCATATAACTGATGTTCACGAAGTCTTTGAGATGTGTATAAGAGACAGCTCCATCTGCTGTGTCAGCTGAAGTTGCATCTGCATCATCTGCTCCATGGACTTCCTTCAACCAAAACTCACACTTGCTCAGCTTGGCATATAACTGATGTTCACGAAGTCTTTGAGATGTGTATAAGAGACAGCTGTAGCGCCGCCCCCGCGTTGAACCGCCCTCGCCGGAGCCCGCCGCCGCCATTACTCATCGCCACCTCTGCCGCCGCGCCGTCGTCGACTGGAGCACCCCCCGCTCGACTCGCCGCGTTATCCCGCATCTGTAGCACCCAGCTGCGCCCGAAGCCGTGCCCTATAGCGCGAAAACGCGCTACGCCGGCGAACCTCCGCCGCACTCGCAGCCGAGCGCCGCCAGCCAGCGCCGCCGTCGCCGACTTTCCCCTCCCCGATCTAATCTCCACCGTCCAAACCAAATCCAACGGCCCGGATTCAACCGAGCCGAGTCAACACCCCGGGTCAATACCGGTCAACCGAGTCAGCCGTGCCAATTTTGCAAAAGAGCCCCTGACCTATTTCAAAATCAACCCACAGTCCAGATCAATTCAAAAATAATTAGAATTAGGTCCTGATTTTTACAGAAAACTTAGGTCCTGAATTTTACAGAAAACCCCCTGTCTTATTTAAAAATAGCACCCGAGGTCCTGTTTAAGTTATTTTACGTTTTAACCCTCATGTTTTTATATAAAATTATGTTTTAGCCCCTGAGTTTTTGCAAATAAGCCCCTAGAAATTTTAAAACTTTGCCAGCAAGTCCCCGAACCTTAGAAAAGCCATAACTTCTCCGTTTTAGCTCCGATTTGAGTGATTTTCTCGCTCACGTGTTCGTAGTGAAGCGTAGATTAGTTTTTCAACCTTCTTTTGCTATGTTGCTACTGTTTGGTGTACTGTTCTAATAGAATAATATTGTTTGCATGTACTGGCTTGTGTGGATGTTTGTGTGTTGATGTATGAGTCCAGTCGGTGAGCCGTACGCATTGGAGTTCGAGGGTTACGAGGAGCAGGACCAGCAGGAACAGCAGCAGCAGCAGCAGCAGTTTGACGAAGGCAACTATAGCACGGACAATCCTTGCTACCTAAACACACCTTTACATTATTTACTGCATATGCATGTGTCTAAATTGCTATCCCTTTAAGGTTGTACCTAGTTCTGTTTATCCTGTACCTTGATCACCTGGTTTATGCATTTCGGTAGATATTTGCTAGGTGCATCTATTGTCACCTTTGCTTAACTGTTAATCTTGACTTAACGGTTCACTTCAATGCTAATGGTAATACCTGCTTTTTAGCAACATGGATCAGGGAACTAGGGCGTACGCTTCATGCTTGGCCCTAGTATCTCTCCGTAAGGACTGGTTCTTAAAGCGGCAACCCAGGAACCTGTCGCCACCGCTGGAACTATAATGGCTCTGGTCTTGGACAAGTAACATGTACGGCTCTAGCTTGACAGTAGTTACCGACGGGACAACGGCGTTATGAGAAGCATGGGTGAGAGTATGGTTTGATCCACCGAGGACGGAGTATCCGTTGGCTATGTCCCCGTGAGGCACAGTCCCGTGTTGGGAGCCACCGTATGGCGTGGGTTCCACACGTTGCGCTATTTATTTTGTTGTTGCTATTCGTTACCGCGCTTGGACGCCATTGACCCCCTCGGGTTGCGACATGGGCGTCATTCAATCTCGGTGCCTTGGGTCATGCTGCCTAGGTTGTACCATAACGGCTACTGTTTCGTTAAGGTGTCTTGTGAAAAGCCTCGTAGCGTCCCTATGTAGTCACACCTCGGAAGTGCTAATGTGTGTGGTTGGGTGCAAAGTTCCTTTGAACTTTTACGCGACTGGTGGGTAAAGGGCGAAACCTCTGCAGAGTGTATAATCTATCATGATAGCCTTGCTCAGGGTCACGAGCGGCTTGGATCCTTTTTGATTAGAAGTTGATGTTTATTATTGTTTAATGTTCACTTCTACTATATTAAATGGGCTACAATCGGGATTCATGTACCGCCACTGTGTACAATGATGTTGTTAAAATGAAGCAACTAAAATTGCTAATGCAGTACAGCCGTGTCAAGCCTTTCTTTTAAGCCTTCATTATCCGTGTTGTATTTGCTAAGTAAGACATTTACTTACACTTGCCATTCAACAAAATCCCGGATGGGTTACAGATGGATTAGATGGTACTGCTGCTGTTGAATTTCCTGAGGATCTGCCATTCTACTAGCTGTGCTCAACCAGTCGGTGTCCACGTGGGTTATGGTTATCGGTTATGGTTATTAGTTATCGTTATCAGCTCCGTCTTCGTCTTCGTTTAGAGAGAGTTATTAAAGAGACTTTCGCTGTTTTATTTAGTTATTTGAGACAAACTCTGATGTAAAACTATTTATTTTATCCAAGCATTGTATTCTGTTATCATACTTGTTCGCTATATGTGTAATGACTTCCTGGGAACACATATGGCCGCATTTTGGGTTTCTGTGTAAATCCGGGTGTGACACCCTAGTTCTCTGATCCATGTTGCTAAAAAGCAGGTATTACCATTAGCATTGAAGTGAACCATTAAGTCAAGATTAACAGTTAAGCAAAGGTGACAATAGATGCTCCTAGTAAATATCTACCGAAATGCATAAACCAGGTGATCAAGGTACAGGATAAACAGAACTAGGTACAACCTTAAAGGGATAGCAATTTAGATGCATGCGTATGCAGTAAATAATGTAAAGGTGTGTTTAGGTAGCAAGGATAGTTCGTGCTATACTTGCCTCAAATCCAATATAATTAGTCATAGTCTTCAGCTCTTGATCTTGAAACCTCTCGACGACGATCCTCTACTCACAACGATCAACAAGCGCAAACATGTAACTAAACAAGCAGATAAACAATATACAACTAAGAATAGTACACCAATCAAAAGAAAAGCTTTACAAAAGCGCGCTAAAGGATAGGGCTTGGTCCGATGATCACGGGAGCGCAAGAATCGTTGGGAACAATGTTACGGTTGAAAAGATACGACTATTAAAAGATTGGAATTATTAAATGACACAAATATATGCTAGATTAATTTTATCTAAAGAAAATCATATGTAAATGTTATTGCAAGTAATTATATTTGAATTTGTAAATTCGAGCTAAAAGATAATCAAATTTTATTTATAATTGTTGATATATAAATTATACCAAATTAAATATTAAACTTGAAATAAACAAATATTATTTGTGTGAACATCTGAGCGTATAACTTTATATCTCGAGTTGAACTAGTCATATTCTTATTGAAAACCATATAATGTTGGTATTAATCAGCCAAGTTAAAATTTATTTAAGAAAGCTCGGAGTTTACTCTAATTTGCTTTTTAAATTAGAAAAGCTAGTTACCATAAACATTAACCATATTCATATTAGTTTATGAAAACTGAGATATAGCCTAGTTAACTTTTATTTATAAAGCTCATTACATAATTATTAATCAAATTAATATTAACATGAAAACCGAGTATAAACCTTAATTAGATTTTAATTCAAAAAAATACATTTAAATAATCCTTAGTCAAATTAATATTAAATAAAATTCAGAAATACATGACTTCATAATTATTAGTGCTAACACGTAGTTTGAGTTTATATGAAGCTATCCCAACAAGAACGAAGCAAAACGGATCTAAAACGTAGAAGCTATGGGTTTTTAAAGGTTTCATGGACCTAGTTGTAATTAACCGTAGATGACAGGAGCTAGCAAAGAAGATCTGCAAGACTCAGCAAACAGTGCCGTAAAAACGACAAAGGCTGGGGTTAGATCTGCAAAAGCTGCTCGGGCTGGGTTTATGTGTGAAAGGGGATTTCTTGCAGGGGGTTTTCCGGAAGATGGCCAAGATACAGAAACAGATCTAAAGGTTTTCATTATTCTCCAGGGGCCTAAATGCAAAACTTCCATCTTCCTCGTTTACACAGGCAGGGGAGTTGGGCGTGGAGGTCGCCGGCGCTTGGGCGGTTCGGCCCGCCGGCGCTAGGGTGGACAGGGGCCCTAGCCGAGAGGCGGAACAGGGAGATGAGATCGAGGGGACCGCGAGGAGGTGCTCACCAACGGCGTAGCTGAATGGAGGCGGATGAATTTCGGCTTGCAGCGGAGGCCATGGCCGGTGGCGGGGACTTCACGTGGGGGAGGCGCTCCGGAGGCGGTGTGGCGGGGAGGGTAGGTGCTCCGGGCACGGCTCGACATGTTGATCCTTCTGGCGGCCTCAGTTTCGCCAGAGGGAGCTCGACGGTGGGTTATCGGGCGCCCATGGCCAACGGCGGCGCTCCTGGCGGCGGCGGCTGCACCGTGCGGCGCAGGGAGCTAGGCGAGGTGCGACGGGGTAGCGGCTAGGGCAACAGGAGTGCAGCCTCCAAGTGCTCGTGCTTTATAAGCGCGATCGAGGGGCTTGGGTCCACCCTCGACGTGTGCGCACGCGCCCGAGTCGGACTCGAGCTTGAGTCCGGCTCGGCGGGGGTAATTTAATTCAGAAAACAAAATTTTCCTATACTAAATTCCCTGTAAATTATATAAAGCTTGAAAAATTTTAGAAGATTGAGAAAAATATTGCATTAATTACGGTAGGCGGTGTGGCAGGGAGGGTAGGTACTCCGGGCGCGGCTCGACGTGTTGATCCTCGTGGCGGCCTCGGTTTCGCCGGAGGGAGCTCGACGGCGGCTTATCGGGCGCCCATGGCCAACGACGGCGCTCCTGGCGGTGGCGACTGCACTGTGCGGTGCAGGGAGCCAGGCGAGGCGTGACGGGGTGGCGGCTAGGGCAACAGGAGTGCGGCCTCCAGGCGCTCGCGCTTTATAGGCGCGACCGAGGGGCTTGGGTCCACCCTCGACGTGCGCGCACGTGCCCGAGTCGGACTCGAGCTTGAGTCCGGCTCGGCAAGGGAGAAGGAGCTGGCGGCTGGGGCCCGCACGGTAGAGAGAGATGGAAGACGGGCCGGGGTGGCGAGCTGGGCCAGCCAGAGAACGAGAGAGAGGGAATGGGCTGCGACGGGGAACTGGGCCGGCTCGGTGGGCGGCGGCCCAAGCAGCTGGGCGAAGGTGGGGGAAGTGGGCCGATGCGGGAGCTGGGCTGGGCCGCGGGAAAGAAAGGGCAAGGGAAAAACTGGCCGAGGGAGAAAGTTCGAGGGGCAAAAGCGAACTCCAGCTCAAGCAACTATTCTAAGGCTCAAACAAACGCAGCTCAAATGCGAATTTAAATTAGATTTAAATTCTCCTTCAAACTACGCACAAACAAAACTCGATGCAGCCAGCATGAATGCAAGACACTCAATATTAATCCTATATTATTTTAATTTAATTCAGAAAACAAAATTTTCCTATACTAAATTCCCTGTAAATTATATAAAGCTTGAAAAATTTTA
>OAMR01000547.1:578082-603162 GCA_900205405.1 Echinochloa crus-galli | reverse complement strand
AAATCCAGTTGGGTTGGATTAAGGACTTGATAACCTAGGATCTGGGAATTTTTCGTGATTTTTTGAGGTTCTGGCAGAGAGATACAATGGTTTTAATAGAGTCATCAGAATCTGTCTCGTGGTCCTGACACAGCTGTCTTGTTTATTTTATACCTCGAGCTACAACCAGAGATATTTTATAGTCTACGTTCAGATAAAAGATCATGATTTTTGGATACTCAGAATGAGAGTTACAACTGTTTAATTAAGACGAACAGAATCTGTTTCAGAACTACAATTATAAATAAAATGTGATTGGATTTTACTTGGTTTCGTCCAATTATGATTGAACGAACTGAATTAATATTTAACTATCGATTTATTTAATTAAAATTAATCAAGCAATTAGATGTATGTATAAATTCCCAGTGGTTGTATCTTTTCAACCGTTGCTCCGTTTTCAGCGATTCTTGCGCTCACGTGACCATAGCATCGAGCCCTGTCCTTCAGCACATTCTTTTAAAGCTTTTGTGTTGTTTGGCGTGTTGTTCTTAGTTGTATGTTGTTTGTTACTTGTCTAGTTGCATGCTTGTGGTTGATTGATGCGAGTAGAACGATTTCGGATTTGGAAGATTTGAAGAAGAAGATTTTACATACAAGGCTGAGGCAAAAGGTTGGCTGACCATACTGCAATAAGCACTTTTAGTTGGTCAAGTTTTATTAGCAACTATTTACTAGCAATGAAAGTATATACCACCCAAAAATTAATGAATGTCATTTCCCAACATATTCAAGTAACCACGATTTAGATCATGTTCAAGTATGATTATCATGTAAGGGTCCAGGCCGCTCTTGACCGTGAGCACGGCTGTTATAACAGTTTTACACTCTGCAGAGGTTGTACACCTTCACCATATTACATTTGCTGGGTACGTTATGTGCTCATACTTGTTGCTTTTCTTTCTTTCTTTTATTGCATCTACTACACCCGGAATGCTGCTCAGATTAGGAGGATTTTGAGGATTTCACTACTGGTTTTGAGGAGTTCTAGGCGAGTCTCCCCCAGTCAATTTCCTGTGGAGTTGGAGTCACTTTTGCTTCGTTAGATGAACATTTATTTAAGTCTTCCGCTATGACAATTGAGTCAACTCTGAGATTGTAATAAATGCACCATAATACTCATTCGTTATGCATGGTTATGGATATTCACTTGTGACGTCTACCATATGTGTGTAAACTGATCCTGGCGCACATATGAGATGCACCTGGTTTTGCCTTTAAAACCGGGTGTGACAGAGGTGGTATCAGAGCTGTGTTGACTGTAGGACGCAAGCCTAGTTAGAAATGGTCATTCTATAAGGATTATTTTGCTTAAATAACCTTGTTCTCAATACCCTTGATCTTATTTTGTTATAACCCTACCCATTGATAATTTATCTCCTCCTTGATTGCTTTACTTACCCCCTCATCCTTGCTACTTGTTTATATTCTTCTCAACCTCTCTGTGATCTGAATAGAGATTATTCTTACCCTCTATAATTAGGATTTTAGAATCTACCCACCCAATCTTAATAAACATTTAGATCGATTCGATGCTTAGCTCTTGATTAGGAGTGAATGCTTCGTGTTTGTTTAGTGCTAAGTGTGTGATTTGGATCTTTGTAATGATTGAACTTAATTGTGGAGTGATGACCACAATTGAGTAATTATTAAATAAATAAATTTAGTTAGTTTTGGGTTATCTTGGCCTCTGATCTTAGCCCTTAACCATCACCTTATCCATATAATTGTACCCCTCATATAAATCATGTTATGCGACAATCTGTTGTCGCTGCTGCATGATATCCTGGTACTGTCCGAATTATTTCTGGAGCTTCAGAACTCCATTTGACATAAATCCAGTTGGGTTAGATTAATGACTTGCTAACCTAGGTTCTGGGAATGTTTCGTTATTTTTGGAGGTTCTGGCAGAGAGATATAATGGTTTTATTGGAGCAACCAGAATCTGTCCCGTGGTCCTGACACAGCTGTCTTGTTTATTTTATACCTCGAGCTACAACCAGAGATATTTTATAGTCTACGTTCAGATAAAAGATCATGATTTTTGGATACTCAGAATGAGAGTTACAACTGTTTAATTAAGACGAACAGAATCTGTTTCAGAACTCGATTTTCCAGTCATTGGCAGCTCGTTCTACATCAACTTTTATCTATCCCCGAGTTAACCTGAAAATAGTTGGGGTAGACTTTCCTACTGATTTGATAGTCCTAAACTCTGAGGGAATTGATGTCATACTTGGAATGTGATGGTTAGCTGCTTTTAATGCGGTGATTCAGTGTGCCAAGAGGTCCGTGTTGTTGACTAGCCCTCAGGGAGAGAAGATTGAATTCGGAGCCACTCAACCCTCAGCTTCAACTTACTCAGTGAATCTGGCCAGTGGTGTTCCTTTGGAGGATATCAGAGTTGTTTGTGAGTTTCCGGATGTCTTCCCAGATGATTTGCCAGGTATGCCACCCTAACGAGACATTGAGTTTATCATTGAGCTTTTACCTGGTACTGCTCCTATTTCTAAAAGACCCTATAGAATGGCTGTTAATGAACTAGAAGAACTTAAGAAAACAACTTAAGGAATTGTTGGATAAAGGTTACATTTGTCCTAGTTCTTCACCTTGGGGAGCACCTGTAATTTTTGTGGGTAAAAAGGATGGTACTCTGAGGATGTGTGTGGATTATCGTTCATTGAATGAGGTAACCATCAAGAATAAGTATCCATTGCCCAGAATTGAAGACTTATTTGATCAGTTGAGAGGAGCTAAGGTTTTCTCCAAGATTGACTTGAGATCTGGCTATCATCAGTTGAGGATCAGGCTTTCCGACATTCCTAAAACAGCATTCACCACCAGGTATGGGTTGTATGAGTATACTGTGATGTCGTTTGGATTGACAAATGCAGCCGCCTACTTTATGTACCTGATGAATAAGGTGTTCATGGAATACTTGGATAAATTTGTGGTGGTATTTATTGATGATATTCTGGGTTACTCTAAGAATGAGGAGGAGCATGAGGAGCATTTGAGGTTGGTGTTGCAGACTCTTAGAGAGAACTAGTTGTATGCCAAGTTTAGTAAATGTGAGTTTTGGTTGAATCAAATGTCTTTTCTTGGTCATGTTGTTACTGATGGAGGTATTGCAGTGGATGCAAGTAAAGTCAAGGATGTGTTGGATTGGGAACCTCCTACCACAATCTCTTAGATCAGAAGCTTTTTGGGATTGGCTGGATATTACAGGAGATTCTTTGAAGGCTTTTCTAAAATAGCGAAACCCCTTACTTCGCTATTAGAGAAGGGCAAGGAGTTTGTTTGGTCAGAAGCGTGTCAGCCCAGCTTTGAAGAATTGAGAAGGAAGTTGACTACAGCCCCAGTGCTTGCTATGCCAGATATTCACAAGAACTTTGATATCTATTGTGATGCTTCTCGTAGAGGTCTTGGGTGTGTGCTCATGAAGGAAGGCAGAGTTATAGCCTATGCATCCAGGCAGTTGAGGAAGCACGAGTTGAACTGTCCTACTCATGATCTGGAGGTTGCAGCTGTTGTCCATGCCTTGGAGATCTGGAGGCACTATATTCTAGGTAACAGATGTGAGCTGTATACTGATCACAAAAGCCTGAAGTACATATTTACTCAGAAGGATCTGAATTTGAGGCAGAGAAGATGGTTGGAGTTGATCAAGGATTATGATCTGGGGATCAACTATCATCCTGGCAAGGCTAATTTGGTTGCTGATGCGTTGAGTAGGAAGTCACAAGTAAATGCAATGTTTGGTCACCAGTTACCAGCTGAGTTGCTTGCAGAGATGGAAAAGCTGAACTTGGGATTCCTGAATCGGATGGCCTGTGCGCCGACCCAGCCATCCAGGGTACCTGAATGGAAGTGGGAAGAAATCAGTATGGATTTCATTGTTGGATTACCTCGCACTCGAGGGGGATATGACTCTATATGGGTTATTGTGGACAGATTAACTAAGGTAGCTCACTTTATACCCGTTAATACTACTTATACCAGTGCTAAGTTGGCAGAGTTATACATGTCCAGAATTGTTTGTCTCCATGGTGTACCTAAAAAGATAGTGTCTGATAGAGATCTTCAGTTTACATCTAGATTCTGGCAGAAGTTGCATGAGTCTATGGATACAAAGTTGAATTTCAGTTCTGCATATCATCCTCAGACAGATGGTCAGACAGAGAGGACTAATCAGATTTTGGAGGATATATTGAGAGCTTGTGCTTTGAAGCATGGAGGCAGTTTGGATAAGAGTCTTCCATATGCAGAGTTTTCGTACAACAACAGTTATCAGTCTAGTCTAAAGATAGCCCCATTCGAAGCACTTTATGGTAGAAAGTGCAGGACACCATTGTATTGGAGTGAAACTGGTGAAAGTCAGTTGTTTGGTCCAGAGATACTGCAAGAAGCAGAAAGACAGGTTCAGATTATCAGAACGGCTCGGTCGCGCGCGCTAGAAGAGCTATGCAGATACAAGAAGGAGAGAGCTAACCTTTGAGGTGGGTGATTATGTGTATCTGAAAGTATCTCCTATTCGAGGCTTGAGAAGGTTTAAGGTGAAAGGTAAATTATCTCCTCGTTTCATTGGACCTTTCAAGATTGTTGATAGAAAAGGTGAGGTTGCTTATCAATTGGAAGTTGCCAGCCAGATTATCTGATGTGCATGACGTGTTTCATACCTCTCAGTTGAAGAAGTGTCTTCGTGTGCCTGAGGAAGAATTGTCTTTGGATGAGTTGAATGTGCAAGATGATCTGACTTATATGGAATATCCAGCTAAGATTTTGGAAACTGCTGAAAGAGTTACTAGGAGTAAAGTGATTAAGATGCGTAAAGTTCAATGGAATCATCACGTGGAAAGTGAGGCAACTTGGGAAAGAGAGGATGAGTTGATGGCAGAGTTTCCTCAGATTTTCTCTAATCCATCCGAATCTCGAGGACGAGATTCTCTTTAAGGGGGGTAGGTTTGTAACACCCTAAAATTCATCACAATGAAATTATAGCAAACCTCTGAAATTTTCTAGGATTTATTAAGGCTTAAATAAATTTTCTAGGATTTAATTGGAATTTCTATTTCTTTCTTTTATTGCATCAACTACACCCGGAATGCTGCTCAGATTGGGAGAATTTTGAGGATTTCACTATATATTTTTGGTTGCTAGTAAATCATGTTGGAATTTAAATTCTGTTTAAATTCGAATTTGATTTGCTTTTGTTTGAGTTTTAGAAAAGTTAAAATAGGCAGAGTTCGTTTTTGCCCCTCGAACTCTTGGCCCAGTCCGTGTTTGCCCCCTCTACTCTTTCCTTTCTCTCCCCGGCCGATTCTTTTCCCCGGCCCACTTCTCCACTTACGGCCCAGCGTCGGCCCGCTCCTTCTTCCCTCGTCGCTCTCTCTCACTCTGTCACTGACGCGTGGGGCCCACGCGTCAGCTCCTTCTTCTCCCCGACGTCGCCGACCCGGACTCCTCCCCGTGTTCGATTCCGCCGCGCCGCCGTGTCCAACTCGGACACGAACGCCTAGGTGGGAATAATAACCAACTGATTTTTGAAGTGCCCTTAGCACAATCCCAACTCAAACACTTTTCATGTAGTTTTTGTAGTTTCTGTTTCATGGCTATGGGAGACCAAGGAAAGAATTAAGAGGATATGGAGATTAAAGGTGAGAGAAGGAAGGGGATTGAACAATAATATTGAGAATGTGGTTTCTATATGTATTATTTATATGACATGGCAACTACAAAAACTACATGAAAAGTGTTTGAGTTGGGATTGTGCTAAGGGCACTTCAAAAATCAGTTGGTTATTATTCCCTTACGGAGTACTCCGTATTTGGTTCCTAGTTGCCATCCTCCATACCAAACTTGGTGGCACCATAAAAATCGGAGGAGCTGGTTGATTCTCATTTCATCTTTGGTGCGTCATCCAAGCACTTGCAGTTTCCTTTGTACTATTTTGCCACCGGCGTGGCGTCGATTCTAGACACCACAACATGTGGTGTCCCTCACCTGCGGTGTGACAAGATGAGAGGCCGGCGCCAAGTAGGCCCTTTATCCCCACAAAGATGACTTGATGTTTAGGGCATCTCTAATAGTTCCATATTAGTTAACTCTTAAAGGACCAACATCATTAATCTCCCTTCATGGAGGAAAGATAAAGAGGATAAAGAATCAAGCCAGCCTTTGTTGAAGAGATATGCTGTAGCTAAAAATGAGGTAATTACCAGAATTATCCATAAATTTGCAAGTAATTAATAACAATAGGAGTTATTTATAGACCTATAGTACTATTTCTAATGGAAAGTTTCATTTTATTGTTTCCAAAGTACTTGCTAGCTTATTGGCTGCCTAGCTGATGTAAGCGCCATGTCGTCCTGCCCGGTAGTAAAGGTACCACGCTAGATACAAGTTATGTTTATGCCAACAATATATAATAGATAACTTCACCAATTATCTAAATGTTTCATGCATACTATATTGGAATGCTAAATCATCTACAAACTAGCTAGCGTTAAATTATTTCTCTCTTCACATATCTTTTCTGTCACGTTGGACTAGGGATGGAAAATGGATACATAGATATCCTGATTCTAATATCCATACTAAAATGGATACCTAGATATAATTAATGATGTTTTTAATATAATATATTTTGGAATAAATACATTACTTTTATTTATTATGAACACGACATGTTTGTTGCTATAAACTAGTTTAAATACTCTACTTTATTTATTCCTTGATGTAAATTATCTTATAAACATAAATTTTATTATTTCATTGTAAATAAATTTAGTACTTTGTAATATTAAAAATAATACCCTCCACATTCCATGACATTCATCATGTCAACTATCCTCGATAAACACCACAAGTAATATAAAAAATCATAAATATCCTCCCCATTCCATGTCTATGTCATGTTTGGATCCACTTTAACTAAAATTTAGCTAGCTAATGGTTAAAACCTTTGTTTAATTATCTAAAGAGTGACTAGCTAAATTTTAGCTAGGGATGTTTGGATCCACCAGTTAATTGAATTAGTTAGACTATCCAAACCTTCATTAATTGTGGACAATGTTGTGGCAGTGGGAATTCCTATATACGGATAGGGGTATTTGGGTCTTTAAATTCATTTAGTTGGGTTTAGCTGGGCTCAACCAACTAGAGCAATTTTGCATTATTTGGCTTGCAGCTAAATATTAGCTGAGTTTTATCTGCCCCTCTTTGGATCCTTTAGTAGCTAAACTTTAATAGCTAAAGTTTAGTTCAGGGATCAAAATAGAGCCTAGTGTGTTAGTATGTCTTTGGACCTTCAGTACGATTTGTGTAGATCTCAAAGCCTATCAAGAATGACTTCTGCGGTCCTTAGAGCATGGTCAGCTAATTCTCAGAGATCCCAAAAGCTATTTAGTTACATACGCAAACCTAGAACGGGTACGAATTCCCGGGCTTTTCCTATAAACACTCTAGGTACGTAATTCTAATCTACTCATTGTATGCATGCTTTCAAAGATAAGCTAAGGACCTCGAGTTCGAATTTTGGCTAGATGTTTTACCAAACATTTGATAACCTAAGGAAAGCATTGCCCCTTCCGTCCGCCCACTGCTGGAGGCCCGAGCCGAAGCGCCGGCCGGGGGGACGAGCTCAAAGAGCCTTGTATGTCATATTACATTTGCTGAGTACGTTATGTGCTCATACTTGTTGCCTTTCTTTCTTTTATTGCATCAACTACACCCGGAATGCTGCTCAGATTGGGAGAATTTTGAGGATTTCACTGCTGATTTTGAGGAGTTCTAGGCGAGTCTCCCCCAGTCAATGCCTGTGGAGTTGGAGTCACTTTTGCTTCGTTAGATGAACGTTTATTTAAGTCTTCCGCTATGACAATTGAGTCAACTCTGAGATTGTAATAAATGCACCATAATACTCTTTCATTATGCATGGTTATGGATATTTACTTGTGACGTCTACCATATGTGTGTAAACTGATCCTGGCGCACATATGAGATGCACCTGGTTTTGCCTTTAAAACCGGGCGTGACAGAGCGGAGCTCCCCGTGGTCGATCCACGCAAGGTATGGGCTGCGCCAATCTTGCGGGCGCGTGTCCACGTCAATTTCCATGGCCTCGGCCTCGTCGGCCGAGGAGGTCTCAAGGTCGTGAGCCTCGAGCTCCTCTTTCGAGGCGTCCTCATCCATGAGCTCGGCCTCTCAGCCCCTAGGGTGCTTTAGGGGCCCCGGCTCTTTGCTCGAGGTTGACGGACGGTTTGTCGAGGTCGCGGGCGAAGACGTTCGGAGGGACGGTGACTCGCTCCGATGCGATCTTGGCCAGCTGATCCGCCTCGTTGTATTTGCGCGCAACATGGTTCAGCTCGATGCCGTAGAATTTGTCCTCGAGGCGGCGAACCTCGTTGCAGCACGCCTCCATTTTCTCGTCGCGGCAGCTCGCGTTCTTCATCACTTGATCGACGACCAACTGAGAGTCTCCCTAGACGTCGAGGTGCTTGACGCCAAGCTCAATGGCGATACGGAGCCCAGCGAGGAGGGCCTCGTATTCCGCCATGTTGTTCGACGCCGGGAAGTGCAAGCGAACCATGTACCGGATATGTTCTCCGAGGGGCGAAATAAAGAGGAGGCCCACGCCTCCCCCAGCTTTCATCACCAACCCATCGAATTACATGATCCAACATTCGGCTTGGATTCGTGGTGGAGGAAGTTGAACGTCGGTCCATTCGGCGACGAAATCCACTAAGGTTTGCGATTTTATCGCTTTTCGCGGCGCGTAAGAGAGAGTTTCCCCCACGAGCTCCATTGACCATTTTGCTATCCTACCTGAGATGTCCGGGTTGCGGACTATCTCTTCCAAAGGGAAGGATGAGACCACGGTGACCGGGTGGGCCTCGAAGTAGTGTCGCAGCTTTCGCCGCGCGAGCACTGCAGCGTAGATTAGCTTCTGGATCTGTGGGTACTGTGCCTTGGTCTCGGTTAGTACCTCACTGATGTAGTACATCGGCCTCTGGACCGGTAGAGCGTGTCCCTCCTCCGTTCTTTCTACGACGATGACGGCGCTGACAACTTGCGTTGTCGCAGCTACGTAGAGATAGAGGGGTTCGCTGTTCTGCGGCGGCGTGAGGATCGGTGCGCATGCGAGCGACGCTTTTAGCCTGTCGAGGGCCTTTTGAGCTTCGGGGGTCCATGCAAAGCGTTCGTGCTTTTTCAGGAGCCGGTACAGAGGTAAGCCCTTTTCACCAAGTCGTGAGATGAAACGGCTGAGAGCCGCGAGGCAGCCCAATACCTTTTGTACCCCCTTGAGGTCCCTAATCGGCCCCATTCGTTCTAGGGCCGAGACCTTTTCGGGATTGGGTTCAATGCCTCGCTGGGAGACGATGAAACCCAACAGCATGCCCTGCGGCACCCCGAATACGCATTTCTTCGGGTTTAATTTCACCCTGTTCGCCCGGAGGCAACCGAATGCGATTTGCAGATCGTTCACCAGATCGTCCGCCTTTCTGGTTTTTACAACGATATCGTCCACATATGCCTCAACGGTCCGCCCGATGTGGCTGCTGAAAATGTGTTGCATACATTGATGGTATGTAGCTCCAGCGTTTCGGAGGCCGAACGACATTGTGACGTAGCAAAACATGCCAAACGGGGCGATACTTTTGCATTATCCACAACATATGGGTTTCGAGCTGGTCGGACTCTTTCATCTTGATTTGATGATAACCGGAATAAGCATCAAGAAAGCATAGCAATTCACACCCAACAGTGGAGTCTACTATCTGATCTATTCGAGGTAAAGGAAATGGAACCTTAGGGCATGCTTTATTTAAACCAGTATAATCTACACACATGCGCCATTTTCCATTTTTCTTCCTAACTAGAACAGGATTAGCGAGCCAAGTTGGGTGAAATACCTCCTTGATGAACCCGGCCTCCAGAAGCTTGTGCACCTCCTCGCCGATGGCGCGGCACTTTTCTTCGTCGAACCGCCATAGCCGCTGCACCACCGGCTTCGAGTGAGGCTGGATGTCAAGGGAGTGCTCGGCGACCCCCCTCGGGATGCCCGGCATATCCGAAGGGTTCCACACGAAGATGTCGGCGTTGGCGCGGAGGAAGTCGACGAGCACTGCTTCCTATTTGGGGTCGAGGGTGGTGCTAACCCTCAACGCCTTGCCCTCGGGGGCCTCGGGGTCGAAGGGCACCGCCTTGGAGTATTCTGCTGCCTCGAAGGTGCCTGCGTGCTTTTTGGCGGAGTCGACGACCTCATTCACCATCTTTTTCATGTCCGCCACCAGGGTCTCGCTGTAGGCGAGCGCTTTTGCGCCCTCGACGCACTCGATGTCGATCGCGTGTAACACCCTAAAAATGCTTATTTTAAAATTTAGTAATTAAATAGCTTTTATTTAATTTAATGCTCATATTTATCTAAGGAAAATAAATTATTTATGAGAAATAAAATTAAATATAAGGTTAGAAACATTTTTGTTGCATGCATGTTGTCTGCATTGTGTTTTGTTTGTGTGTGGTTCAATTGGAATTTAAATTCTGTTTAAATTCGAATTTTAATCGTTGTGTTTGGAGCTTTAGAAAAGTTGTAGCAGCCCGAGTTTGATTTTCCTCCCTGGACTTTTTCTCCGGCCGATTTTGCTCCTCCTTCTCTTCTCCCGCAGCAGCCCAGCTCCCCGCGCTCCCGTTTTTGGCCCAGCCGCGGCCCGCTCCGCTTCCCCGTCGGCCAGCCTCCCGCTCCCGCAGCAGCCCACGCTTCCCCGCTTGCGGCCCAAGTCCGGCCCAGCAACCAGCCCGCCGCAGCGCCCCGCACCCCCTGTCGCTGACACGCGGGACCCGCGTGTCAGGGTCGTCTTCTTCCTCCCGAAGGAGTCCTCCCGAAGGGGCGAGTTTATGAAGGGACGCCCTCCTACCTTCAACAAGTCTAGCGACCCAATGCAAGCAGAGGACTGGCTCAAGGCAGTGGAAAGGCAGCTGGACATTGCACAGTGCAATGACAGGGAGAAGGTGTTATATGGAAGTGGACAGCTCCAGGGAGCAGCTTTGGATTGGTGGGATGCGTACCAATATGCTCACCCCAATCATGATCAGATCACTTGGCTGGAGTTCCGCGACAATTTCCGCTCTCACCACATGCCGGAAGCGCTGATGACCTTGAAGAAGAAGGAGTTTCTGGCATTGAAGCAGGAAGGTATGAGTGTCACCGCTTATCGTGACAAGTTCATTGAGTTGGCCCGTTATGCTCCAGAGGACGTGAATACTGATAGGAAGAAGCAGACCCGATTCCGAGATGGCCTGCATGATACACTCCAGTACCAGCTCATGTGCTCCAAGTTCGCCACTTTTCAAGAACTGGTGGATAGTGCACTACTGCTGGAGCGCAAGCGCCGCGAGATGGAGGAAAAGAAGAGGAAGCTTCAAGGCCCACCGTCAGGAAGCAATGTTCGCCCCCGCTTCAATCTTCAGCAAGGAAACCAGCAGATGGTGACTCCACAGCGTTTCCAGGGATAGTCCGGTTTGATGAACCTCAACCAGTATCAGCAACGTCCCAGTACCAGCAGCGTCCCCAGTACCATCAGCGTCCCCAGTACCCCCCAGCACCACCTCAGCAGCGTCTTCAGAACCAGCCACAGAATGGTCCTGCCCAACGCCCCAACCCGGCCAACAATGCACCTACGGCTCCGAGGTGTTTTGGTTGTGGTGAGCTGGGACACTATGCCAGCGCTTGTCCTCGCAAGGCTCAGAACGCCGTTGGTCAGAACAACAATCAGAGGGTTGGGCAACCACAGAACCAGAATGGGAATCAGCAACAGAATCCAGCGAGAGGCAAGGTCAACCACATGGGTGCGGGAACCACAGAAGGAGCAACGGATGTCGTTGTGGGTACGTTCCCTGTCAACTCGACTCTCGCAATTGTTTTGTTTGATACTGGAGCTACGCATGCTTTCATATCTGCTGCTTTCGTAAAAAAGAACATGATGATCTTGCAACCTATGGGGAACCCCATGGTAGTTAGTTCACCCGGGGGAGAACAACGTGCCACTTTACGTTGCCCCTATATCACCATCACAATAACGGGGGTAGACTTTGTGGTGAATCCAATAGTCCTAGAAACCCTTGGGTTTGACTTGATTCTCGGTATGAGCTGGTTAGCCAGATATGATGGGGTGATTCAATGTTCCAAAAGAACAGTGCAGCTGACAGCAAAGACTGGTGAGAAAGTGGAGTATCACGCAGCTAGTCCCTTGGGGCACAACCAGATCTACCAAGCCGAAGGTGTAGCACTAAAGGACATCAGAGTGGTGTGCGAATTCCCAGACGTGTTTCCAGATGAGTTACCAGGTATGCCCCCAGACCGCGAAGTTGAATTTGTTATTGATCTTAAGCCTGGTACTGCACCTATAGCTAAGAGGCCATATAGAATGGGAGTAAAAGAACTAGAGAAACTTAAGGAGGAACTAAGGGCATTGTTAGCAAAAGGGTATATTCGTCCTAGTTCATCCCCTTGGGGAGCACCAGTTTTGTTTGTGGATAAGAAAGATGGGACCCAGAGAATGTGTGTGGATTATCGAGCTTTGAATGAAGTGACCATCAAGAACAAGTACCCGCTGCCAAGGATTGATGATCTCTTCGACCAGTTGAAAGGAGCATGTGTGTTCTCTAAGATCGATCTTCGATCCGGTTATCATCAGATGAGGATACGAGTGACTGACATCCCCAAAACAGCCTTCACAACCCGATATGGTCTATATGAGTTCACTGTCATGTCTTTTGGTTTGACAAATGCACCGGCATACTTCATGTATTTGATGAACAGTGTGTTCATGGACTATCTTGACAAATTCGTAGTGGTGTTCATTGACGATATTCTGATTTTCTCCAAGAATGAGGAAGAGCATGAAGAACACCTGAGGCTGGTGATGCAGAGACTTCGCGAGCATCAGTTGTATGCCAAGCTGAGCAAGTGCGAGTTTTGGTTGAAGGTAGTAGCATTCTTGGGTCACGTGTTGTCCAATGGTGGAGTGGTCGTTGATCCGAAGAAGGTTAGTGACGTGTTGAGTAGGAATCCGCCTAAGGATGTGAGTGAAATCAGAAGTTTCCTTGGAATGGCTAGATACTATCGGAGGTTCATTGAGGGATTCTCCAAGATTGCTAAACCCCTGACGGCGTTATTGGAGAAAAATGCCAAGTTTGTCTGGACTGAGCAGTGTCAAGTCAGCTTTGAGGAATTGAAGAAGAGGTTGACAACGGCACCCGTGCTAGTGTTGCCCGACATAGCCAAGAGTTTCTCTATCTACTGCGATGCATCTCATCTAGGATTGGGATGTGTGCTTATGTAGAAAGGCAGAGTAGTAGCATATGCATCGAGGTTGCATCGAGACAGCTGAGGAAACATGAGCAGAATTACCCGACACACGATCTGGAGTTAGCAGTTGTGGTGCATGCTTTGAAGATTTGGAGGCATTACTTGATTGGTCATAAGTGTGATATTTACACTGACCACAAGAGTCTCAAGTATGTGTTCACACAGTCAGATCTGAATATGAGGCAACGTCGTTGGTTAGAGTTGATCAAGGACTACGACCTGGAGATTCATTATCATCCAGGGAAGGCCAACCCGGTGGCAGATGCTCTGAGTAGAAGGAGATACGTGAATAAGATCATGGGGCATTTCTTACCGGAAGAACTTAGTTCAGAGTTTGAAAGGATGAGTCTGGGATTTGTGACCAGCGTCACTGAGATGGCAGTAGAACCGACCTTGGAACAAGAGATCAGAAAAGGACAGCTCACAGATGAGAAGATCAAGGAGATCATGGAACTGGTGGCACTAGGAAAAGCCCCTGGTTTCGAGTGGATGACCAAGGGACATTGTGGTATGAGAAGAGGATCTGTGTACCGGACGTAGTGCAGATTAGAGATGCAATTCTCAGGGAAGCCCATGAATCGGCGTATTCGATACACCTGGGTAGTACCAAGATGTACCAAGACATCAAGGAGAGATTCTGGTGGTATGGATTGAAGCGTGATGTGGCAACCTATGTGGCTCTATGTGACACGTGTCAGAGAGTCAAGGCGGAACACCAGAGACCTGCAGGTTTGCTCCAACCCCTGAAGGTACCTGAATGGAAGTGGGAAGAAGTCGGTATGGATTTCATCACTGGCTTACCTCGCACTCAGAGGGGATTTGACTCAATCTGGGTAATCGTGGATCGTCTGACCAAGGTGGCGCATTTCCTTCCAGTAAAGACCACCTACATGGGAGCTAAACTAGCAGAGTTGTATATGGAGAGGATTGTGTGTTTGCATGGGGTACCAAAAAGAATAGTATCAGATCGAGGTACCCAGTTCACATCGCACTTTTGGCGACAACTGCATGAGTCTATGGACACTAAGCTACAGTTCAGTTCAACTTACCATCCGCAGACAGATGGACAGACGGAATGGACAGATCAGATATTGGAGGATATGTTGAGAGCATGTGCTCTACAATATGGTGCCAGTTGGGACAGGAGTTTACCGTACGCGGAATTCTCGTACAACAACAGTTATCAGAAGAGTTTGCAGATGGCACCATTCAAGGCTCTGTATGGCAGAAAGTGTAGGACACCAC
Source organism: Echinochloa crus-galli (assembly GCA_900205405.1). Taxonomy (NCBI): domain Eukaryota; kingdom Viridiplantae; phylum Streptophyta; class Magnoliopsida; order Poales; family Poaceae; genus Echinochloa; species Echinochloa crus-galli. Next base: position 588,506 of record OAMR01000547.1, on the reverse strand, counting down.
TATTCTTGAATCAGACTGGAGAAAGTCAGGTATTTGGACCTGAAATACTAAGAGAGGCAGAGTGACAAGTGCAGATAATCAGACAGAATCTGAAAGTGGCACAATCCAGACAGAAGAGCTATGCAGATATTAGACGAAGGGATCTCAGCTTCAAAGTTAGAGACTTTGTGTGGCGTGAAGAGGTTCAACGTCAAGGGCAAGTTAGCACCTCGATACATTGGACCGTTCAAGGTACTTGGTCGGAAAGGTGAGGTGGCATATCAGTTAGAGCTACCAGAGAAGTTAGCAGGAGTACATGATGTGTTCCATGTGTCTCAGTTGAAAAAGTGCTTGCGAGTACCTGAGGAACAGATTCCAATTGATGAGCTGAATGTGGAGGAAGATCTTACCTATACTGAGCATCCTGTCAGATTTTGGAGGAGTCAGAAAGAGTCACCAGAAATAAAGTGATCCGGATGTGCAAGGTTCAGTGGAGCCGCCATTCAGTGGATGAAGCGACTTGGGAAAGAGAAGAAGACCTCAGAGCTGAATATCCACAGTTATTCCCATCCACATCCGAATCTCGAGGACGAGATTCATCTTAAGGGGGTAGGTTTGTAACACCCTAAAAATGCCTATTTTAAAATTTAGTAATTAAATTGCTTTTATTTAATTTTATGCTCATATTTATCTAAGGAAAATAAATTATTTATGAAAATAAAATTAAATATAAGGTTAGAAACATTTTTGTTGCATTCATGATGTCTGCATTGTGTTTTGTTTGTGTGCGGTTCAATTGGAATTTAAATTCTGTTTAAATTCGAATTTGAATCATTGTGTTTGGAGCTTTAGAAAAGTTGTAGCAGCCCGAGTTTGATTTTCCTCCCTGGATTTTTTCCCCGGCCGATTTTGCTCCTCCTTCTCTTCTCCCGCAGCAGCCCAGCTTCCCGCGCTCCCGTTTTTGGCCCAGCCGCGGCCCGCTCCGCTTCCCCGCCGGCCTGCCTACCGCTCCCGCAGCAGCCCACGCTTCCCCGCTTGTGGCCCAAGTCCGGCCCAGCAACCAGCCCGCCGCAGTGCCCCGCACCCCCTGTCACTGACACGCGGGACCCACGTGTCAGGGTCATCTTCCTCCCGAAGGAGTTCGACTCGGCCACGAGCCGGAGTCCGGCACGGCCACGGGCACTCACGTCGAGGACCACCCAAGCCGCCCTCGTCCGCCCTATTTAAGCCGCTGCCACCTAATCCCCACCTCAGTCCGCGCCATCAAACCCTAGCCGCCTCCGCTCGAGCTCTCCGCGCAGCCGCCGCCATAGCCGCCGCCCGAGCTCTGCGTCGTCGTCGATCCACCGCGTGGTCGCCGCTCCGCCGCCGCCGACCCTTCCAAGAGCTTCGCGAGAAGGTAACGAACCTTCCCGGCCGCTCCTTGCTCTCTCTCCCCCTCTGACGCATGCTCGTCGCCGAGCGCCGCCGCTGCCTTTACTCGCCTCCCACCTCTGCTGCCGCGCCGTCGTCAACTGGAGCACCCCCGCTCGACTCGCCGCGCCATCCCGCGTCAGTAGCACCTCGTTGCGCCCGAAGCCGTGCCCTGTAGCGTGAAAATGCGCTACGCCGGCGACCCCCCTCCCCTGGATCTGATCCCAACCACTCGTGTTAGATCTAACGGCCTAGATCGAAACCAGCCCTTGGTCAAAGTTGACCGTAATGGTCAACCCGAGTCAGCCGCGGCCGTTTTGCAAAAGAGCACCTCCACTATTTCAAAATCAACCCGCGGTCCAGATCTATTAAAAAATAATTAGATTTAGGTCTTGAATTTTATGGAAAACCCCCTGCCTTATTTAAAAATAGCACCCGAGGTCCTGTCTTGGTTAATTTGTGAATAAACCCTCCTGTTTTTATATAAAATTATGTTTTAGCCCCTGAGTTTTTGCAAATAAGCCCCTAGAACTTTTAAAACTTTGCCAGCAAGCCCCTGAACTTTAGAAAAGCCATAACTTCTCCTTTTTAGCTCCGATTTGAGTGATTTTCATGCTCACGTGTTCGTAGTGAAGCGTAGATTAGTTTTTCGGCCTTCTTTTGTTTTGTTGCTACTGTTTGGTGTACTGTTCTAATAGATTAATATTGTTTGCATGTACTGGCTTGTGTGGATGCTTGTGTGTTGATGTATGAGTCCAGTCGGTGAGCCGTACACGTTTGAGTTCGAGGGTTACGAGGAGCAGGACCAGTAGGAGCAGCAGCAGTTTGACGAAGGCAAGCATAGCACGGACAATCCTTGCTACCTAAACACACCTTTACATTATTTACTGCATATGCATGTGTCTAAATTGTTGTCCTAATAAGGTTATACCTAGCTTTGTTTATCCTATACCTTGATTACCTTGGGTTATTGCATATGGGTAGAACTTTGCTAGGTGCAGCTACTGTCACCTTTGCTTAACCGTTAATCTTGACTTAATGGTTCACTTCAATGTTAATGGTAAAATTTGCTTTTTAGCAACATGGATCAGGGAGCTAGGGCGTATGCTTCGTGCTTGGCCCTAGTGTCTCCCCGTAAGGACTGGTTCTTGAAGCGGCAACCCAGGAACCTGTCGCCACCGCTGGAACTATAATGGCTCTGGTCTTGGACAAGTAGCATGTATGACTAGCTTGACAGTAGTTACCGACGGGCCGACGGCGTTATGAGAAGCATGGGTGAGAGTATGGTTTGATCCACCGAGGACGGAGTATCCGTTGGCTATGTCTCCGTGAGGCACAGTCCCATGCTGGGAGCCTCCGTATGGCCGGGGTTCCACACGTTGCGCTATTTATTTTGTTGTTAATATTTACCGCGCTTGGACGCCATTGACCCCCTCGTGTTGCGACATGGGCGTCAGTCAATCTCGGTGCCTTGGGTCATGCTGCCTATGTTTAATGTTCACTTCTACTTTATTAATTGGGTTACAATTGGGATTCATGTAAATGTAGTGATTATGAATGTGTTAAAATGAAACAACTAAAATTGCTAATGCAGTACAGCCATGTCAAGCCTTTCTTTTAAGCCTTCATTATCCGTGGTATATTTGCTAAGTAAGACATTTACTTACACTTGCCATTCAACAAAATCCCGGATGGGTAACAGATGGATTAGATGGTAATGCTGCTATTGAGTTTCCCGAAGATCTGCCATCGGCTTCGTCTTCGTATTCGTTTAGAGAGATTTAATAAAGAGACTTCCGCTGTTTTATTTAATTATTTGAGACAAACTCTGATGTAAAACCATTTTATTCGAGCATATGTACTCTGTTTATCATATTTGTTGACTATATGTGTTCTGTGGACTTCCTGGGCACACATATAGTAGCATTCGGGTTTCTGTGTAAAACCGGGTGTGACAACGCGTAGGTGTGCTAGTACGACGATCCCACGGTGATGACGCCCTTTGGCCCCGGCATCTTCATCTTGAGGTAGGTGTAGTTCGGGACCGCCATGAACTTGGCGTAGCACGGACGTCCGAGGATGGCGTGGTATGCTCCTGGGAACCCCACCACTTCGAAGGTGAGGATCTCCCTGCGAAAGTTGCTGGGAGTGCCGAAGCAGACAGGCAGGTCGATCTGCCTGAGGGGTTGGACCTGCTTGCCCGGTGTGATGCCGTGGAACGGCGCCTTGCTAGGCCTCAATTGGTCCGTGTCGATGCCCATAAGCTCTAAGCTGCAGGCGTAGAGAATGTTGAGGCTGCTGCCTCCGTCCATCAGTACCTTGGAGAACCGCGTGTTGCCAATGACGGGATCGACGACAAGCGGGTAGTGCCCCGGATTTGGGACGTAGTCCGGATGGTCCTCGCGTCCGAAGGAGATGGTCTCGTCCGACCAGGAGAGGTAAGTTGGTGTCGCGGGGTGAACGGAGAAGACTTCTCGGCGTTCACGCCTTCACTCCCGCGACGTCATGTTCGAGGTAGGCCCCCCAGCGATGAAGAACACGTTTTCCACGTGGGGGAACCCGCCGTCATCCGTGTCTTTCTTCGGGTTATCCTCCTTCGCGGAGGTGCGCTTGTAGTAGCCCTTGATCATCTCGCACTGCTCGAGGGTGTGGCTGACAGGGCCCTTGTGGTATGGGCATGGCTTCTTCAGCATCTCGTCGAACAGGCCTCCGCCCTAGGGGGGCCTCGAGGGCCTTTGCGGTCTCGCTCAACCGCGAGGGCCTCGTCAGAGTCCTCACCATGCTGCTGCTGCCGTGCGGCTCATTGAGGTTTCTTGCCCTTGCCGCCTCGCTACTGCTTCTTAGCTTTTCCCTTGGACTTGCTGCCCTCCGCGGGCAGCTCCTCCGCGCGCTTCCCCTTGGTATTGCCGTCGAAAATTGCCCCAACTGCTTCCTCCCCAGAGGCGTAGCTGGTAGCGATATCGAACAACGCGTTGACACTGGTGGGGTGGTTCCGCCCCAGCTCGCTCACCAGCTCTCGGCACGTCGTGCCTTCGAGGAAGGCGTGGATGATTTCGGAATCACCCACGCTCGGGAGCTTGGTGCAGCGCTTGGAGAAGCGATGGATGAAGTCTCTTAAGGGCTCGTCGGCTGACCAAGTCGTCCCAGTCGTGGATCTGGTTCGCAGGTAGGTGCTCGAGCCATGTCCGTGCCGAGTCCGTGAGGTGAAGCGGCAGGTTGCAGATGATCATGGCATCGTCAGTGGCTCCGCCTAGCTGGCAAGCTAGGCGGTAGTCGTTAAGCCACGTCTCGGGTTTCGTCTCACCCGAGTACTTGGTGATGGTGGTTGGCTGGCGAAAGCACGGCGGGATGGCGGCCGAGCGGATCTTCCGACTGAACACAGGGGTTCGCGGAGGTTCCGGCGTCGGGCTCTTGCCCTCCTCGCTATCGTAGCGACCCCCTCGTCGGGGGTGCCGGCTGCGAGGAGGAGTCGCATCTCGCCTTTTCTTGTTCAGGACGTTGCGGGCGTCGCCATCGTTGATGGTGCCTCGCGTGTCCACGAGTCGATCCTTCGCGAATCTTCTCGTCTCATGGTTGTCAGCCACAAGCGCCTTCCCGTCATTCGTTGGACGGTGAGGCGTCCGCGCGCCCCTTGGTGGGGTGTGGACAGACTGCTCTTTATCCCGCCTGCTCCCTCTGGCCCTCGAGCTAGCCTGGTGGTGCATATGGGAAGCGGAACTTTCGGCCTGTTGGACGACTGCTTCTTCGACGAGAGCCTGTACTTGGCATCACATGTCGCGCGCCTTTGGTGTCGATGGTTCGGGCATGGCCCAAATCAGAGTTACCGCATCGACAAGCTTCTGGCTCGCTCGTGGCAGCATGGCAGGGCAGGCGACGTTGCCGTCATTCATGATGCGCGCCTGGGCGACGCGTCCGGCGGCCCGGGCGCGTTCGCCGTGCTCGGGCTGCCGGGTTTCCAGTGCTGCGCGTAGCTCCTGTACTTGCTGGCGCTGTCATTGGAGTCTCGCTTCTAGCTCTCGCACCTGCGCGAGCTGCGCCTGCACAAGTGCGTCTTGTTCGTCGTGTTCGGCGTCGTCGCGTGTCTCGTCGTCATCCCCTACGGACTCTGCTTTGCCGTCGGCGACGAAGCATTCCCGCGTGGGGTCGTACTCCCCCTCGCTAGAGTCATCGGAGCAGGTGAGGCAAAAATCCGCGGCAGCCTGAAAAGAGGTAAAGGCCTCGTGGTCACGTAGCCCAGTGTAGTCCATGCTCGGGTGCTCCTGGCCGCGCACGCTTTCCCCGTCGTCCGTCTCGGGGAGGGACCCGCCGGGCGAGGAAATGTTGAGGTTGCGGATCGAGACAAGCTGTTGTCCCGGTGAATCTTCGTACGCGTTCAGGTTGGCGCTGACAGCCGCAGAGAGGCTCGCAACTGTGTTGCGCATCCCATAAGGGAGCTGCGCTGGCCTGACCGTATTCTCCCAGCGTGCTCCCTCCGCGGGAGTTGCCGGTGGAGGTGCGCTTTCCTGCGCTGTGGTGGTCGGCCGGAGCAGCAGGTGCACGTCCCAATCAGGGAGGACGACGCGTGGGGCGACGCGCCGCTCCACGCGAATCTGCAGCTCGTGCAGTCTTCGACGTCTCCTGAGCTGGGATGGTGTTGGCGATGCCGGCGTCACGACTTGTACGTTAGGCGCCCTGGAAACGAGTCACATGACGAGGCCCTTACCGGTCGCTTCGAACTCCAGGCTCCCGAATGTGATCCGGTGACCACGTGGAAGCGGGCCGGAGGATCCTGTGACGGATCATGGTGGCATGGCCTCGGCGCGGCTTGCCGTCAAGGGAACTGATGGGTGAAGAGAGTCGATCACAGCGCTCCCCCCTACCTTGCGCGCCACTGTCGGTGCCGAGATTGGCCGCCCAACCTCAGCGCCACACGGAATGCGTTGTGTCCCGTCCCCTGACGGTTGATGCAAGAGCTAGCACAATGACACAAGGGTTTATCCTAGTTCCGGCCGCGGGGCCGTACGTCCAGCAGAGCGTGCTCACGGCACTGTACTATCTTCCACCGGGGTGCCTGCAGCGGGGGGCTACAAGCATGGTGGCAGAGGAGAAGAGATCTCCAAGTCCTTGAGAGTGAGGGTGAGAATGATTGAGGCAGAGTGCCAATATCATATAAGGTGGTGATCGTGCGCGTGTTCGTGTATTCTGGCTCCGATCCCCCTGTGAGGGTGCCCTCCTCCTCCTTTTATAGGCCAAGGTGAGGGGGGCTTACAAGTATAAACACATTGTGTGCTACAGAGGGGTGCACTGGAGAGCGTGGCGCAGGGCGTGCAGTCGTCCTTGGTCCCGACAGGGGATTTATGGCGACCTCTGGCTTCGGCGGGTGTCACAGTCGTCCCCGTGCTTGTCTTGGAGTGATTTCGAGGGGTGGTGCGGCCATGGTTTGTGCTCGGTCGTCGTCCGTACGCCTGATCGAGGGTTCCCCATGCTATTTCGAGGGCCTGACAGCAGGGGAAGGACGGGAGTTGGCAGTACAGGGGTCGGGATGGTGGTCGCTGTTGGCCACAGTGCGTGGCGCGCCCACTTCACCAGGGGATGGCCGGGAGTTGGTGGATTTGACCCGGCATTCGTCATCACGGGGCCACGCCAGACTAGAGTCCGCGCCCTGCCGTCGCCCGTACACTCATCGAGGGTTCCCCATGCCCGTTCGAGGACCGCGTCGTGAGGAGAGGACGGAGGCAGGCGGCACAGTGTCTGGGAATGACTTGGCCAGAGCGGTTTGTACGGTGTGCCTAACAGTGGTTCGCCCCCGGTCATCGCTCGTACACCCGTCGTGGGTTCACCATGCCCGTTCGAGGGCCACGCCATGGGGAGAGGACGGGAGCAGGTAAAATAGCGCCACGGAATGACGCCTACGAGTTCGCACAGAGACGGTGAGGCTGCATAGTGACCGTGGCAGGTGGAACAGCGAGTCCTGCGGTGACAGCGGCGCGGCGTGGGGCGAGATCGCCTTTTGACTTTGGCGCCTGTCTGATGGTGCGGGCATTAAATGCCGCTATCAGGCGGGATGCCGGGGTGCGCCGTAATGAGTCGATGGGCGGCCTCGAGCGAGGCGGAGGTGGTTCGCCCGCTCGAGGGGTGCGCGACCCTCGAGCGAGGCGGAGTTTGTGTGGTGCCCGCTCGAGGGGTCTAGCGACGGGCGAGCCCGGGCGGTCGCTTGGGCCGTGATAAGCTGTGATGGGCCGCGACGCCCAGGTGGTATTTTAGGCCGCCGGCGATTTGGCTTTTTCCGATTAGCGTTTTTGAGGGTGATTTCCCCGATGGTTAGGGGACCCCTTTGGTATGTCCTCGACACATACTAAACTCTTCACACCACACATTGTTAGTAGAGCCAAATATGATGTCATTGACATATATTTGGCACACAAAAATATCTTTATCTTGCTTGCGAGTAAACAGAGTAGGATCGGCTTTGCCTATCTCAAAACCTTTCCTTAGGAGAAAATCCTTAAGGCATTCATACCATGCTCTTGGGGCTTGCTTGAGCCCATAGAGCGCCTTTTGAAGCTTATACACATGGTGAGGATAGTGTGGATCTTCAAAGCCTGGTGGTTGCTCAACATATACCAATTCAGAAATTGGTCCATTGAGAAACGCACTCTTCACATCCATTTGATATAGCTTGAAATCATGGTGAGTAGCATAGGCAAGTAAAATGCGAATTGACTCAAGCCTAGCTACGGGAGCGTATGTCTCACCAAAGTCCAAACCATCTATTTGTGTGAATCGTTGAGCCACCAATCTTGCTTTGTTTCTCGTGACTACACCATGTTCATCTTGCTTGTTGCGAAAGACCCACTTGGTTCCTATCACATTTTGCTTGGGTTGTTCCACTAATGTCCAAACTTCATTTCTCTTGAAGTTGTTTAATTCTTCTTGCATCGCCATTACCCAATCCGGGTCTTCAAGAGCTTTTCTACCTTGAGAGGTTCCAAAGAAGAGACAAACAAGTAATGCTCACAAAAGTTTGCTAATCGAGAACGAGTAGTTACCCCACTTTGGATACTCCCAAGTATGTTGTCGACGGGATGGTCTCTTTGGACGCTTTGATGAACTCTTGGATGTGGTGTTTGAGCTTGATGTTGAATTTGATCACTCTCATCATCTTCCACTTGATCTTGAGCAGAATTTGGTGCATTATCATCAGAGGGTTTGGAGTTTCCGGACATTTGTCCGGAGTTTCCGGACTGTCCCGAGTTTCCGAACATTTGGTCGGAGTTTCCGGACTCTTCAGCAGCGGGTTGTGTAGATGAATCTTCAGCTGCACCTTCTCCTTGATTTTGAGTCTCCTTCTCTTGTGGCCTGATCTCCCCAATAGCTAGCTTCTCAATGGCTTGATGTGGAGCTTCCTCATCTACATCATTCAAATCTATTTGCTCCACTTGAGAGCCATTAGTTTCATATCTGAGCCAACGATGAGCACACTTAGGTACGTGAAAAGGTTTTTGCTTTCTACCTAATAAATTAAAGCAAAGTCCACCAGTTTCCATATGCTTATCTCCATGTGAATATTTCTTGATGCTTCATGCTACCTTTTTATATTTGGGTTTGCTCTGGTTTGAATGTGATCTCTAGAGTACATTCATAAGCTCTTTAAATTAAGCATGGTGCTTAGGTTAATTAGCTTGCCTTAATAAAATTAGACATGGTGTCAAGTTTGATTGATGAACCATTAGAGCAATACTTTTATAGATATTGGTTGTATGTGTGGACTAACCCCTGCAGAAAAAATCATTAAATTTGAATAGGAAGTCCCAAAATCTACTTCACATCAGAGATGAGCCATGGCCGTTGATACATTTGAAGCTCATGGTGGAATAATGTTCCCAGATATGCACACTTTCTAGTACAATTACAAATAACCTGGAATAGGAAGTTGCATCGTTCGAGGCAATATCTTCAGATCGGGCGATGACCAGAACTAGTGAAGGAAGGAGAAGTCCCACTCACGGACTTAAAACACATGCTCTCACCGCGAGGTAAACCGGTATTGTCACACCCGGATTTACACAGAAATCCGAATGCTACTGTATGTGTGCCCAGGAAGTCCACAAAACACATACAGCTTACAAATATGGTAAAACAGAGTACATATGCTCGAATAAAAATAGTTTACATCAGAGTTTACCTAAAACATAGCGGAAGTCTAACTCTCTCGATAGGTAGAGCCTCAAGTCCACAGGGACATCGACTGGTTGACCACAGCTCAGTAGTACGGAAGATCCTCAAAAAACTTCATATGTTACCCATCCGGGATTTTGTTGAATAATAGCAAGCGTAAGTAATTGTCTTACTTAGCAAGTATAGCACGGGCGTATGAAGGCTCAAAAAGGCTAGACACGGCTTGTCGGGGACAAACCCAGGGGGTCCCCTAATCATTGGGGTAATCACCCTCAAAAAACATTAACCGCGAAAGGCCAAATCGCCGGCGGCCGGATAGGCCACCAGGGCAACGCGGCCCAACGCAACTCGCGGCCCGAAACAACCGCCCAATCTCGCCTGACAAAGGAACCCAGGTAGCGACCTCCGACTCCGCCTCGCTCGAGGGTCGCGTGCCCCCTCGTCGGACGAACCGACTCCACCTCGCTCGAGGGCACCCCTCTACCCAGCATAGCGCGCAACGACGTCCCGCCCGACAACGGCATTTAATGCCCGCCCCATCAAGCGGGCGCCAAAGTCAAAAGGCAATCTTTCCCCCACGCCACGCCGCTGACACCGCAGAGCCTGCTGTTTCACCTACTCCGGTCACTGTACGTCCTTGCCGCCACTGTGCAGACGCACGCGGCATTGCGCAAGGCCCCGTGCGGACTGGCAAGCGTCATTCCGCACCACTGTTCCACCCGCTCCCGTCCTTTTTGCCCAGAGTACCCTTCGAACGGGCGTAAGGAACCCTCGAACGAATATTTGGACAGCAACCAGGTATAGACCCCAGTCAGGCGCGGCCTGGCGATGACGAACACCGGGTCAAATCCACCAACTCTCGGCCATCCCCTGGC
>OAMR01000547.1:524968-562096 GCA_900205405.1 Echinochloa crus-galli | reverse complement strand
TCCGCCTTCTCGGCCTCGGCCTTCCGCAACCCTGACAAGGATCGAGCACGTCAGGACAGACTCCAGCGCAAAAAATATCCAAGGAAGCTAAGAAAAGCGTAAGAACATACCATCCGCCAAGGTCGTCGCCTCGGCAAGCGAGCGGCCTAGCTGTTCAGCCTCCTGGCCTTTTGCTCTGCCCGGGCCACTGCCTCCGCGAGTTGAGACTGTGCGGCCTCGCGCGCCTTGCGCTCATGCTCGAGCTGGGTCCGCTCCACCGCGAACGCCTCGCGTTCCCGCTGGAGCCGGCCTTGAGCATCCTCGCGCACCTTGCGCTCAAGCTCGAGCCGCTCCAACGCCGCGGCCAATTCCCGCTCCGCGCGAGCCTTGGCGCCCTTGTGCGCGCGGGCGGCCGCTTCTGTCTCTCTCACCCGGGTGGTAAGCTGGGTTACCTCTGTGCCCAGGTCCAGGTTCGCCTGACGGTACCGACGAAGGTCAGCGTACAGGTCTGCAATACACGCGGTTTTGTCTGCCGCCTCCTGCCGCAAAAGCTGCACGAAGAGCCATCAGGATTGAGCTACGAACTAAAAAACGGCGACGAATTACCGAGCGATGTGGATAAGCATGGGGTTACCTCGAAAAGCTCCAGAGCCTGCCTGGAATGCAGATCGGCGGCGGCAGTAATGGCCCACTCTAGATCCATACCAACCCGCTCCGCTCGAGCCCACAGCTCGTTCTCCTCTACCATGCCCCGCCAGACTCGAGCGGAGACGCCGGGCTCCTCCGGCCATGCGCTTGGCCCGCGCTGACCCTGACGCAGCGCCGCCTCGGCTGTATCCCACTCGGCCGCTCCCCCAGCCATTGGCGCTGGTGGCAGTTCCTGGGCCAGGGAACGCGCCGCCGGCACCGCGGACGCGGCCACCACCGAAGGGGGAGCGCGCCCACCGTCATCATCTTGGGCCACGACAGGAGCACGGCCTCTCTGCTCGCGCACCATCGGAGTGTCCTGCCCCGGCTCCACATCCACCACCAGGGCGTTCTGCCCTGACTCTATCTCCGTCGGCCGAGGATCTCGCGCCCCCGGCGCCGGCTCCACCAGCACCGATGCGGACGTTGTCGCTGGACGTGGAGTCCCGTGCGAACGCGATCCCCCGGCGAGAGGGGAATCCAACGCTCCGGCCTTCAACGCCTTCTTAGGCGCAAGGTCGGGGTCGGCCCTGGCAACGCCTCGAGCGCTGAACCAGGAGGGAAAAACAGAAATTATGAAACTAAAAACAAGCAGGGAGAAAAAATCACGAGAAAGGCTTACCGGGCGCAGCCCTGCAAGGCCTGCGACTTCCGCTTCGAGCCGCTCGTCGAAGGAGCATGCCTCGAGCTCGAAGACCCCCTCAACCCGCTAGGGGGTTGCAAACCCCTCGAGCCCTCGGCATCCGAACTGCTGCGGCGCGGGGCAAGAGACAGGGTGGTAGGAGTCGCTAGCGCCCGCGGCGTCACGGGCTGGGCGAATGCAACCGCCATCCGCGCCGCCGCCGGCGCAGCGTCGCCGAGGCTCGCCGCGCCTACGTCAGGCAGCGGCACGGTCGTCACCTCCTCTTCGCCGGTGCGTGGAGCCCCGCCGACGTCGACTTCCTCCTCCTCCTCGCTGGGAGGGTCCGAGGAGTCTTCTGGGGACGACGGCCGCGTCCCACCATTCATCTTCCACCGGCGGAGCACCGCCAAGTGCGCATCGCGCCGGGCCTGCCTCCTCTGGCTACTGGCCTTCTTTGCCGCCTTCGCACCCCTCTCACGATCATGGTGGGCGCGATTCAAAGTGCGCACCTCCGGAGTCGGCGCAAGGGAGCGGTAGAGGCCGCAGTTCACCCCCTGAAGCCACGGAAAAGAAGGAGAAATCATAAGTAATTAATCCAACAACCCGGGAAGGAAGACGACGACTCACCGACAAAACGTGGCCCTCGTCGGGCCACAGCTAGAACGACCAGAGGTCGCCCGGCATGGTTTCGGGATGCACCGCCCTTCGCACCCTCGTGACAACGTACTCCTCCAAGAGCTTCTCCGGCAACATACGCGAAGCCGCCACTGCCGCCGGATCAGCGTCCTCTGTCATCCGGAACAGAGGAAGCTGCCTCTCCATGAGGGGGACCACCCGACGGTGGTGGCAACACGCGAGCACGTGCGCCACGGACAAACCCGACTCCGCCAAATTGCGAAGGGCGTCGAGGGCGGGGCGGAGCTTCCTCCGTTGACCGTCGCCAGAAACGCCATAGCTCCAGGAGTCGGCCTTCTCCGTCAGGATCTTGCCGGTATACTCTGGCAACCCCAGGCCATCGTTGCGAAGATAGAACCACCCCTTGGCCCAGCCGCTGTTGTTGGTGGTCATCCTGCGGGCCGGGTACAGGTGCTTCCGGGACTCGACCGGCGCAAGCGTAAGACCGCCGGCGCACGAGGAACGGCGCACCCCCCCCCTCCCCGCGCCGGACGTGCTCAGCTCACCACATGAACTGGCACAGGCCCCGCATGAACTGGCTGGCGGGGGCGTTGAAGCCCCGCTCGTGGAAGCGGGTGAAGCTCACCACATACCCCGCCGGCGGGTTCGGCGCCCTGGCCACCAGCGGCGGGACAATCCATGCCGGCCGCGCTGGATCACCCCGAGGCAAGAGCTGTCCGCCGGACGCCAGACCCTCTAGAAGGTGATCAGTGGTGGTGGACGTAGTCCACTCGGTGATGCCCTCAATAACCACCATGACGGACGGCGAAGCGAGAAGCAAAATGCGACAAAGGCGGGCGGATGGAGTAGAGAACTGTGAGCGGACACAGAGGCGAGAAAGGCAGAGGCGCGCGCTGCTGCAGGGGATGGCGAAAGTAAGTAATCTCCTTCCCCCCAGGCTTTCCTTTTATAAGGAGGCAAGCGGATTCATCCCCGCCGCGGCAAGCAGGGCCACTGACGCATAGGCCAGGCGCGTGCAGCACATCAATGGCAGACCGGGGGCCCCTCTCTTTTTCCCCGAGGACCGGCACGCGCAGACGGCAGCATTTACTGCGGCGCGATAAAACGAAACGGCGCGGCAGCAGCGCCTGACCGCCCGTCGCCTCACCTCTCCCTGGCACACGCCAACTCCACCTAAAAAGGCGCGCCCACTACGCCCACCTCGTCCACTCCGCGCCACGACTGCCACAACCGCGCAGCGGTCGTGCGCGGGCCCGAAAACCGAAACGACCCAACCGCTGGATTCCTTCCAGGGTAAGGCAACGGCGCCCCACCACCCCGAGGCGCGTGGAAATACTAATCAGGGGATCAAAGCCCAAGCCTCGAAAGGGCTCGATGGGCACCCCAGATCAAGCGACGCGAAGGCTGCCGGTCACACTCGACCAACCCTCGAGCCCGCGGCTCGAGGATAACCTGCACCTTTCGCGAGGCCCCACTGATCAGGAGTACGAAGCCTGGCCCGCGAAAGGGTTCGACAGGCACTCCGGATCGACAGAGTCAGGGACGATTAGGGCATGTTCAACGGACTTTACCCCGAACGCGAAGTTTGGGGACGCCCCTGTTGTGTTCAAGGCCGGACAAAGGCAGCTAGTAGGGGGATCCCAACGAGGGAGAGCGTCCGCGCCCTCGGGCCCTGTCGAAAGGGACCGAGCCCCACCTAGCAAACCTTTGCAGGTGCTACATGGACGCGTCTCCGGACCACGAGCCGACCCCTAGCGAATGGGGCACGGGCGTCCACTTGAATTACCCGCTAACAGCTCACCGAGGAATCCGTGTACGCTGCCCAATTCGAGGGATGCACGAATGTCCTCACCCCTCTCCCCCGCGAAGGGGAAGCGAGGGTCGCAACTCTAAGACAAGAAGCCTGCCCGACCGACCCCACTCGGGCCAGGGGCTCAGGGGCTCCTTGCATCATACCTCCCTCCTCTTATTCGCAAAACATGTCAAAGCCGTGCAGGGTCCACCCCCCGAATTCCGAAAAACTCGACGTCATCCCTGCAATCCGCCATGACAAAAGGGGAGCAGCTAATGCAACCGTCGGAAATCAAAGCCCTTGCACGAGTAAACTCACTCCTCCAAGGGCTCGGGGGCTACACCCGCGGGTGCGCTCGTGCGCCCCCACGGAAGAACGTGCATAATCGAGAAGGAGTAATCCCCATAGAAGGCCTGGGAACGACCCTGCGGAACCGTCAGCCTCTGCCCGACTGACCCTCAGTCCGCCAGAGGCTCGGGGGCTACTGTAGGGGACAAACCCAGGGGGTCCCCTAATCATCGGGGTAATCACCCTCAAAAAACATTAATCGCGAAAGGCCAAATCGCCGGAGGCCCGGATAGGCCACCAGGTCAACGTGGCCCAACGCAACTCGCGGCCTGAAACAGCCGCCCAAGCTCGCCTGACAAAGGAACCCAGGTAGCGACCTCCGACTCTGCCTCGCTCGAGGGTCGCGTGCCCCCTCGTCGGATGAACGGACTCCGCCTCGCTCGAGGGCACCCCTCTACCCAGCATGGCGCGCAACGACGTCCCACCCGACAACGGCATTTAATGCCCGCCCCATCAGGCGGGCGCCAAAGTCAAAAGGCAATCTTTCCCCCACGCCACGCCGCTGACACCGCAGAGCCTGCTATTTCACCTACTCCGGTCACTGTATGTCCTTGCCGCCACTGTGCAGACGCACGCGGCGCTGCGCAAGGCCCCGTGCGGACTGGCAAGCGTCATTCCGCACCACTGTTCCACCAGCTCCCGTCCTTTTTCCCCAGAGTACCCCTCGAACGGGCGTAAGGAACCCTCGAATGAATATTTGGACAGCAACCAGGTACAGACCCTAGTCAGGTGCGGCCTGGCGATGACGAACGCCAGGTCAAATCCACCAACTCTCGGCCATCCACTGGCGAGCCGGGCACGCCACGCACTGTGGTCGACGGCAACCACCATGCCGACCCCTGTGCTGCCAACTCCCATCCTTCTTCACCTGCCCCGCCCTCGAGTCAACCGGCGACGGGCAGCTGGACACGGACTACTGTAATGACACCCCTCGAAACCACTCCAGGACAAGCACTGGGACGGCCACGACGACCGCAGAAGCCGGGGTTCGCCATAAATCCCCTGGCAGGGCCAATGACGATTGGACGCCCGACGCCACGCTCTCCAGTGCGTACCCCTGTAGCACACATCACGCTTGTACTTGTAAACTCCTCCCCCTCCTTTCTCTCCTTGACCTATAAAAGGAGGAAGGGAGCGACGAGGCCGGGAGAGACAAAAAGAAAAACTAGACACAAAGACAACAGACACTCAATCACTCTCACACTCGCTTTCAGGGACATGGAGACTTCTTCTCCTCTCCCATCTTGCTTGTAGCCCCCCTCTGCAAGCACCCCGGTGCAAGATAGTACAGCGCCCCGAGCGCACCCCGCTGGACGTACGACCTCACGGTCGGAACCAGGATAAACCCTCGCCTCACCGTGCTAGCTCTTGCATCAACCGTCAAGGGACGGGACACAGCGCATTCTGTTTGGCGCCGGGGATTGGTCGATCGATCCCAGCGCCGACATTAGTAAAATAATAAATATTCTGCAAGCGCACAGAATCACCGTTGTAGCACTTCACCTGGGAGTATCCCGAGGTATCGTAATTTAATTAATTAATGTAAGTCAACAATAAGCAATAATAAATATCATCTTCTAATCAAAAAGGATCCAGGCCGCTCGTGACCCTGAGCAAGGCTATCATGATAGATTTACACTCTGCAGAGGTTTCGCCCTTTACCCACCAGTCGCATAAAAGTTCAAAGGAACTTTAAACCCAACCATGCCGAGGTGGCCAAACCTCTTAAACCACACTTCTGAGGTGTGATCATATAGGGACGCTACGAGGCTTTTCACAAGACACCCTAACAAGACAGTAGCCGCTGGGGTACTACAAGGTGGTGAGTCCTTAGGCACCGAGATCGACGTACGCCCACGGAGTCACACCATGAGGGGTTCGATGGCGTCCAGAGCGCGGGTATCGCACCAATCAATGCGCAACGTGCGGAGTTCTCAATCGCTGAGACTCCCAACACGGGACTGGGTCTAACGGGACCTAGCCGACGGGGCTACCGTCCTCGGTGGAATCGGGAAAATACCCCGTGCCTTGCCTCCCACAATGCCGTCGGCCCGTCGGTAACCATTGTCAAGCTAGAGCCATACAAGCTACTTGTCCAAGACCAGAGCCATTATAGTTCTGGCGGTGGCGATAGGCTCCTGGGTTGCCGCATTAACAACCGGTCCTTAGGGGGAGACACTAGAACAAAGCACACTGCACATGTTCTAGCTCCCTGATCCATGTTGCTAAAAAAAGCAAGTTTTAACATTAAAGTTGAAATGGACCATTAAGTCAAAATTAACAATTAAGTAAAAGGTGACAGTAGCTGCGCATAGCAAAGTTCTACCCATATGCATAAACCCAAGGTAAACAAGTATATGATAAACAAAAACTAGGTACAACCTTAAGGTACATCAAAATTAGACACATGCATGTATGAAATAATTTATTACAAGTGAGTAGGTAGCAAGGATTGTCTGTGCTATAACTTGCCTCAAATCCAGTATATTTACTCATAGTCTTCAGCTCTTGATCTTGAAATCTCTCGAACGGGCTTCCTCTACTCGCAACAATCAACGAGCGCAAACAAGCAGCTAAACAAGCAAGCAAACAACGATACACAACTAAGAACAGTACACCAATCAAAAGAAAGGCTTTAAAAGAGCGCACTAAAGGATAGGGCTCGATTCTATGGTCACGTGGGAGATTCCACCGGCGGAGCACCGCCAAGTGCGCATCGCGCCGGGCCTGCCTCCTCTGGCTACTGGCCTTCTTTGCCACCTTTGTAAGCTTCATTTATTTTAATTTAAATAAAACTATGTATAAATGATGAATACAAATTATATTTTAACCTTCAGAAAAGACGGAGTAAACTTAGTCATATTTTAATTGCAAATATTCAAGTACCAATTACACCAATTAAAATAGTAAGTTAAAATAAAATATGTGAGAGCATCTAATCAGATACTTTATGAACCGTGTTGAACTAATCAGTATTATGACAAAAACATATTTATGTTGATATTAACCACATTAACATTCATTTATGAAAAGCCGAAGTTGAATGAACCTTTGAAAAGGGCTCATTATGTTGATATTAACCACATTAACATTCATTTATGAAAAGCCGAAGTTGAATTCTAATTTGCTTTTAATTAGAAGATATAGGGTTAAATAAACATTAATCAAGTTAGAACTTGTTTATGAAAACCGAGATATAACTTAATTGAATTTTATTTATAAAACTCATTAAATAAGTATTCATCAAATTAATATTAACATGTAAAACCGAGTATAAACCTTATTTAGATTTTTAATTAGAAAAGACATTTAAATAATCTTTAGTCAAATTAATATTAAATAAAATTCAGAAACATGGTTTATGGTAAATGACAGTACTAATTCGTAGTTTAGATTGTTATGAATCTAACGCAACAAGAATCGATCAAAACGGAGTTAAAACGCGTCATCTATGCTTAAAACAACACAGCAGGGACCTACGCGTAATTAACCGTAGACTACAGGGGTTAGCTAGGAAGATTACAGAGACTCAGAGAACAGGGCTTGCAAAAAGGTCAGAGCTCGGGGTTAGATCTGCAAAAGTGGCTCGGGCTGGGCTTATGTGTAGGAAGGGAATTTCTTTATGGGGGTTTTCCGTAAAATCTCCACCTCCTCTTTTTGCACAGGCAGGGGAGCTCGCAGATGCGGCTCAACTCGAGGTAGGTCTTCATGGCGACAGATTTGGCCGGCGGTCCTTGAATGCGGCCAAGCGGCGACAATGGCGCCGGCGGTGGTGTCCCTCCGCGGGCGGTCGTCCTCCCGCGGCGGAACGACGACTCGAAGCAGCGGGGTCGACGCGTCTCGGCGAGGGGAAGGTCTTGGAGGCGACAGCGGGCTCCAATGGCTCTGGGACGCAGCGAATCGGGCGGTGGACGCCGGCGGTGGCGACTTCGAGCTCCAGGCGTCATGGCGGCGGCGCTGAGCAGGGGAGAGCCGGTGGGGGAGGCGGTGGTTGCCTTGGTGTTGAGAGGCCGGAGTTCGGCGATTTAAGTAGGGCCGGGGGGTGTGCGGAACGGCTCGGCCGCCGAGGTGGTGCAAACGCCGAGGCCGGTGGCGCGCACGCCAAGGCAGAGCCGAGCGGCGGTGCAGAGAGGCCAGCGAGGCTAGCCGGGCCTTACTGGGCCCGAACCGGGGGAGAGAGAGCGGGCTCCGGAAGGAGCTGGGCTGAGCGCGAAGTGGGCCGACGCGGTGAGGAGAGCTGGTGGGCTGGGTCGCGACAAAGAGAAATAGAAGCTGGGCCGCGTGCGGAGGAGGAGGGCTACGAGCTGGCGTGAGATGGGCTGGGCCTTGGCGGAGAGAAGCTGCTGGGCTCAAACAAATGCAAATTAAATTCGAATTTAAACAGAATTTAAATTCCAATTTAATTCACAAGCAAGCAAAACTCAATGCAGCAGCATCAATGCAACACATACAAAATTTAAACCTATGTTGCTTTAATTAATTTAGAAAACAAAATTTTCCTATACTAAATTTCCTTTTAACTAAACAAAGCTTGGAAAATTTTAGAAAATTGAGAAAATTATTGAATTAATTACGTTAAAAATTCACAACCCAAAATTCAAAAATTTTGGGGTGTGACAGGTATGTATCCATATTTCTCTTTCCAACATTTGATTTCTATCTTTGCATTTGCATATTTACCTTTCCAAATGTGAATCACCATTGCATTAGAATCAAGAGATAGCAAAAAAATGAAGAAAGAGGAATTCTCGGGCAATGGGTGGTTCAGCCGATCTCTCTAGTTCGGCCGAGCCTACCCCTGCGCTCACATGTGCACTAACCTGCAGGGTCATGTCGAGGAAAGCTAGAGGAGTATAGTTGGCCAGGTATACCATTCATATCCAAATCCTTTCATCCTGTGCCACAAACTCCACTTGCAATATCCTTTCACCCAGTACTCAAAGCATTCACACCTATCCATCCAGAGCCAAAATTCGTGCGAACCCCATACTTGGTCAGTTCGGCCGAGGTCTCATCCTCGACCGATCCTAACCTTCACCTTCTACCATGAAATTTGCCCCACTAGCAGAAAAGCATGATCTCCACCACTCCACACTGCTGCACACTTCATTCCATCACAATCATGGTAGCATGGGAGTGGTGTGACCCTTTGATCCTTTGGTCATGTCATCATATCCACAAAATCCACCAAAGTTCCCATGCTTTAGTGCTGGACAAAGCTTCATGGCTCACAAGTGGAGGCCAACAGTCTGAACATCATGTGGTGTTTAGCTGCGTTCCTCCTCTCACTCGCTTATGGATGATGCTCTAGATGCATGGAGGAAGTTTGCTCCATTGAAGTATGCACTTGTACATTCCTTGAGCACATTTCTCTCTCAATTCTATGCAATGTTTGATTCACTTGGATGAATGAAAACATAAAAACAACAAAAATAATTCCTTTTTCCCTTGATTATTATGCTGCTTCTTGAAAACGGTTTGTGGAGGTCTTAACTGACCCCACAAGAAGGACTAAAATTTTTTGAAGGTTAAATCCCTACAAAAACGACCAACCCCGAATAACTAAATGCTAAACCTTGATCCTATAGTCCCTCGAGTATTGTCGTTCTAACATTCTGCAGGCATCATCTCGCTGTCTCTGTTCCTAAAGACGATCAAGCACATTCAGTACACGAGCAATGGTGAGGTTAGGGACACTCCCCTATCTCATCGTGTGTCTCAGTATCAATGAAGGCCAAGTCAGAGATCATTGACACCGATGTTCCAAGCCAAGCTTTTGGGAGATGACCGCCACGAGGTAAGTCCCAACCGTACCATTGCAAGCAGTATCTTTGATCTGTTTTTGCTTTCATTTTCGTTTGAATAATAAAAATACCAAAAATGTTTCCCTTGAATAAAATAACTCCCAACTATGCATGGAATGAATCATATGCCTCTCATCTTGGAAATGATGAATAGTTGCTCTGTCATTAATCTTGCAAGTGCTTTGTTTCAACTAGTTGCTTAATAGTGCTTGAGTTAATTGGCATGAGCAAAAATGAACCTGAAAACCTTATGGGAGCACATGCTTTATTCAAAGTCTAAGTTGTTGTGGGGATTGATATAGTGAGATTTTGGTTAAGTTCCATTTCTGCTCTTAGTACGGGGAAAATCTCGGAGATTTATTCTTTCAAAATAAAACAAATTCCTCATTGGTCAAAATACCTACAAGAGCCATATGATAAGCTTAGTTGAAAATTTCTACTCATATGCTGCCTGTTATCTTAGTGAGCTTTGTCAAATTGTTGTGACCTTTGAGTGAAGCTTTCATATTCTTAGAGATCGAGAATCACATACACACCACCCCTCACTTGCAATTACTACACTGGGAGTTAGCATCCATATTTCCATCATCCATCCACAAAAATAAATGCTCCATATTCTATGATTTCCCTCTCCAAATATTCTTGATAGGCATGGGCTATGCAAAAATATGAGAAAAAGAAAAGCATGCCAAAGAGCATGGCAAAAAAATATGAGAAAAAAGCATGCCAAAGAGCATGGCAAGAATAAGAGAAAAAGAAAAGCATGCCAAGTGGCATGGAAAAAATATGAGGAAAATAAAAGATAGCCCATGTTCTCGAAAATAAATCGAGGAGAGGAAGAATCATCCCAAGGAGTTCCACCAAATTCCACTCCACATATTTTCGCACACTTGCACTTCTCGATCTTAAGGTGTGATTTGGTTCCCCAAATATCCAGTCTTTGATTTAGCAAAATATAAGATGCATGTATGCCTTCATCCTTGCCCCTGAGCCACACAAAAAGCCAAATTAGATGTTAGGATGAAAAGAAGGCACGAGCCTTTGGTGAGGATTCAAATACACTTGAGCGATTAAGTGTGCCAATTGAGGAACAACTTAAGTTTTTCAAAACTTGTGGAAAATTCCGAGATAGGATCCTGAAAAGAGCAGAGTGGAATAAAACTGAATTTGTACTGTTCATCCTTTCAACCGCCCAAGATAAGGAGATTGCTAAAAGCCCCATAGGTAAAATGGTGAGTTAAAACTTTGCCTATGATTCAAGTATTTTTTGAGCACTAGTTGTTTATAAAGTTTACCTGCAAGAAAAATGACATTGTAGCAACTCCTGATCCACCGAGCCTAAGTTTCTTTCTTTGCTCGAGGACGAGCAATGGTCTAAGCTTGGGGGAGCTTGTTGGTGGTCGTTACAACCCAATTTCAACGAACAATACTAGGGAATAAATGAGGCTTTATGCAACATTCCATGTACTTAGGTTTTATTTCTAATAAAGTTTCACGAGTTTTGGTGAGTTCCACTTGTGCAGATGCAATAACGAGAAATCAGAAATGACCGATTCGGCCAAACGACTCCGTTCGGCCGGTTACCCCCTTTAGCCGTACAAAACGAGAAGCACAACCAGAGGCCATCCAAGTCAGCGATGACCAACACTTCTGGGCTAAACCACATGGATCACCGCCACATCACTTCTGGGCTAAACCAACACGAAGACCACCTGGATCAAGCTACCCACGGAGCCCAGGAAGCAAAGGCGGTGCAGGGGGCAGACCTGGGCCTCCAGGCCCGTTCGGCTGAACAAGGCGGTTCGGCCGAACCACCCCCACTGCGCAACCGCCTCTCCAGGGCCAATCCTAGCCCTTGGGGAGCTAAGGCGGTGGATCAGATGGTTTGGCAGAACAGGTCGGTTCGGCCGAACCAATCCGTTCGCCCGAACTGGCCGAAACCGACCCCAGGGTCCCTTGGCGGTTACTCCACCCCCAACTGTCATTGGGCACTACAAATAGAGGTGTCATTCACTTGTATCACACACACCACTTGGGAGAAAGTCTCCATTCCTTTCTTTCAAGATGTAGATTTAGGCTAGTTCTGCTGGGAGTTAGAGTCAGGGTCGAGCTTCGCTCGGGGTTCCGGAGTCGTCTTCTGGAGTTCTGGTAAACCTCTTGTATTTTTTCCTTTTCTTTATGCAAGACTGAGCATTCAATACATTATCTTCCTGTCACACCCGGTTTTAAAGGCAAAACCAGGTGCATCTCATATGTGCGCCAGGATCAGTTTACACACATATGGTAGACGTCACAAGTGAATATCCATAACCATGCATAACAAAAGAGTATTATAGTGCAATTATTACAATATCAGAGTTGACACGAATGTCATAGCGGAAGACTTAAATAAACGTTCATCTAACGAAGCAAAAGTGACTCCAACTCCACAGGCATTGACTGGGGGAGACTCGCCTAGAACTCCTCAAAATCAGCAGTGAAATCCTCAAAATTCTCCCAATCTGAGCAGCATTCCGGGTGTAGTTGATGCAATAAAAGAAAGAAAGAAAACAAGCATGAGCACATGACGTACTCAGCAAATGTAATATGACATACAAGGCTGAGGCAAAAAGGTTGGCTGACCATACTGCAGTAAGCACTTTTAGTTGGTCAAGTTTTATTAAGCAACTATTTACTAGCAAATGAAAGTATATACCACCCACAAATTAATGAATGTCATATTCCCAACATATTCATATAACCACGATTTAGATCATGTTCAAGTATGATTATCATGTAAGGGTCCAGGCCGCTCTTGACCGTGAGCACGGCTGTTATAACAGTTTTACACTCTGCAGAGGTTGTACACTTTCACCATAAGCCGTGATTCCCATTGCCCGAGAGCATTGTACCCTTCCCACACCACGTGGACCGAATACTGGGTTTCACTATGAGACCTTTACAAAAGCACTCTAATAAATGATAGCCCGCTAAGGTTTCCGGTTCAGAAGCAAAGCATAACCCTCCCTAATGAGGTCTGTCTCTTACCAAAGCCCACAGCTCAAAAGGACCGAGCTATACCCCGTCAACCGCCGCCCCCCATGCCCCTTCCGAGTAAAGCTACCATAAACTAGAGCACCTAATTAGTCAGTCAAAGCCAGAGCCACATGGCACTCATGGTTGTACTGTTTTCCTGGGTGGTTCTCCATGTTCCAATTAAAAAGATATGATCTTGCCAATTAATTATTTAAAAGAGTATATGGAACATAGAGTAGGGGTTCATTAACCAATCCCAGTTGAGCAAGCTAAGCATCATCTACCATCAAAATTAATTAAGTAACCCAGTTTCAGGGACAGGAAAAATATAGTGGCTAGGCAAATCCTTAAATAGGAACCCATCAAATTAAGACACATGCATGGGTGGTGAAATTAATAATTATTAGGACATTTGCATGACATAATACACTTGCCTTCTTCCCAACTCAGTTGCTGCTCAAATCCTTCTCCAACAGTTGGTTCTTCAGAGAAATCCTCGAACTGCTCGCTTCCTAATCGCATCACACATGGTATCGATAATAAACAATTAAATGAATATAATCTTGTCCCCGGAACCAAAAGATTACGCGAAAGCAAAGCCCCTCTAGTCGCGGTGCATGGCGAGGGGGCGGCACGTCTCGATCGGCGAGGGTCACGTCTCGTCTCATCGCGCGAACAGATCGATCTGGGTACACGTTACAACAAACACGTGAGCGCGAGAATCACTAAAATCGGAGTTAAAACGCAAAAGATATGGCTTTTCTAAGGTTCAGGGACTTGCTGGCAAAGTTTTAAAACTTCCAGGGGCTAAAATAAAAGAAAAAGGACCTATTTGTAATTATTTTCGAATTAAACTGGACTGCGGATTAATTTTAGAAAAACTCAGGGTCTCTTTAGCAATTTTACCAGCGCTGACCGTTACACTCTTGTTTGACTTCGGGTTAGATCTAATATGAACCGTTGGATCTCGATCTGACGGCCCAGAACAGATCGGCCGAGGGGCTCGCCGGAGAAGACGGCGGCGCTGCGCCCTCCGCGGCGGCGCTCCGCCGAAGTAACGCAATCCGAGGCTACGGAGCTCGGTTTGCGCCCGGGTTTGGCTCTACAGATGCGGAGCGACGAGGGGAGTGCTACTGGGGGGTTCATGATGACAAACGAGCGACAGTGGAGGCCGGCGACGAGCTATGGCGGCGACGGCGCTACTGCGACGGCGGCGAACGAGCTTAGCGCGACCGGAGTGGGGAAACAAAGCATGAGCTGCACGGGAGGGAAGAGTGGGCGACAACGAACTCACCAGAGGCAATCCCGGCGAAGTTCTGCCCACGACAACGACGATCGACGACGAACGGCGGCCGGCGGCGCTAGAGAACGGCGACGAGCGATTAAGCACGGAGCGCGGCCAAACTTCGATCAAGATCACGAGGAATAGATGCAGGAGATCGAGACGAACCTACTGGTGTGCTTAACGGCGAGAGAGCGGCGGCGACGGCGCAGATCGACGACGGCGGCGCTCGGGTTGACGATGGCGGCTCGGGCGCTAGGTTTGCACGGGTTGATGGGGCTCAATTCGATGGGAGAGACAGCAGCAAGGGCGGCGGTGCTTAAATAGGTCGGGGAAGGGCTCGGGCAGGCGCGCGTGTTTGAGTAGGACACGGCGGCGGCGGCGACACGGACTCGGCCGTCGAGTCCCAGACGAAGACGACGGGGATGACAGGTGGGGGCCACCAGTCGGCGAGAGAGAGGAAAAAGAAAACGGGGAGAAGACAGACGGGCCGGAGCTGGGCCGAATTCGGGACGGGCCGAGGAAAAAGGAACGGGCCGGCTCGGTAAGGAAGCAAGCCGAACAGAATAGTTGAGGGGGCAAAGATGGACTAGACCAAGAGTTGAAGGGCCGACGTGCATAATCCACCAGAATAAATTGCAGATGAAATCCGTCTTTGAGTAAGCGAATCCGCGAATGAAGTCAAGGTTATTCACGTCCCCTGATCTATCTCTACTCCTAATAAGACTGCGCTGGGGAATTGCGTCCACCCCCTCTTTCCGTGTGCCATCTAATCCCCGCCTGCAATCCCTCGGACGTTCATTATAACTTTAACGGTGAGATCGATAGCGATAGCACCGTCCTTTATTTAAGCCTTAATAAATCCTAGAAAATTCAGAGATTTGCTACAATTTAATTGTGATGAATTTTAGGGTGTTACAAACCTACCCCCCCTTAAAGAGAATCTCGTCCTCGAGATTCGGATGGATTAGAGAAAATCTGAGGGAACTCTGCCATCAACTCATCCTCTCTTTCCCAAGTTGCTTCACTTTCCGCATGGTGACTCCACTGCACTTTACACATCTTAATCACTTTACTCCTAGTAACTCTTTC
The DNA here is from genome assembly GCA_900205405.1 of Echinochloa crus-galli. NCBI lineage: Eukaryota > Viridiplantae > Streptophyta > Magnoliopsida > Poales > Poaceae > Echinochloa > Echinochloa crus-galli. The sequence continues at coordinate 546,839 of OAMR01000547.1, read as the reverse complement.
AGCAGTTTCCAAAATCTTAGCTGGATATTCCTTATAAGTCCAATCATCTTGCACATCCAACTCATCCAAGGGTAATTCTTCCTCAGGAACTCGAAGACACCTTTTCGACTGAGAGATACGGAATACATCATGCACATCTGACAGTCTAGCTGGCAATTCTAGTTGCTAGGCAACCTCACCTTTTCTATCAACAACCTTGAAAGGTCCAATGAAACGAGGAGATAATTTCCCTTTCACCTTAAACCTTCTCGAGCCTCGAATGAGATATACTTTCAGATACACATAATCACCTACTTCGAAAGTTAATTCTCGTCTCCTTGTGTCTGCATAACTCTTCTGCCTAGACTGAGCCGTTCTTAAATTCCCTCTGATAATCTGAACCTGTCTTTCTGCTTCCTGCAGTATCTCTGGACCAAACAACTGACTTTCACCAGTTTCACTCCAATACAATGGTATCCTGCACTTTCTACCATAAAGTGCTTCGAATGGTGTCATCTTTAGACTTGTCTGATAACTGTTGTTATATGAGAATTCTGCATATGAAAGACTCTTGTCCCAACTAACTCCATGCTTCAAAGCACAAGCTCTCAGTATATCCTCCAAAATCTGATTAATCCTCTCTGTCTGACCATCTGTCTAAGAATGATATGCAGAACTGAAATTCCACTTTGTATCCATAGACTCATGCAACTTCTGCCAGAATCTAGATGTAAACTAAGTACCTCTATCAGACACTATCTTTTAGGTACATCATGGAGACAGACAATTCGGGACATGTATAATTCTGCTAACTTAGCGCTGGTATAAGTAGTGTGAACGGGTATAAAGTGAGCTACCTTAGTTAATCTGTCCACAATAACCCATATGGAGTCATATTCTCCATGAGTGCGGGGTAACCCAACAATGAAATCCATACTGATTTCTTCCCACTTCCATTCAGGCACCTTGAGTGGCTGAAGCAAACCGGCTGGTCTCTGGTGTTCAGCTTTAACTCTCTGACAAACATCGCACAATGACACATGGGCAGCCACATCCCTTTTTAGTCCATACCACCAATACCTTTGCTTCAGATCCTGATACATCTTGGTACTTCCAAGATGAATAGAATATGCGGAATCATGAGCTTCCCTCAATATTGCTCTCTGAGAGACTCGATATCCGGTACACATATCCTCTTTCTAAACCAAATTGTACCTTGATCATCTTCAGTGAAGTCGGAAGCTTTCCCAGCTAACATGGTTTCCTTGATTTCCTTTATCTTCTCATCAGTAAGCCGACCCTTCCGAATTTCCTGTTCCAGTGTAGACTCAGCTTCCATAGTCACACCTTCTGTCTGATTCAGAAATCCCAAGTTCAACTTTTCCATCTCTGCAAGCAACTCAGCTGGTAAATGGCGACCAAACATTGCATTTACTTGTGACTTCCTACTCAACGCATCAGCAACCAAATTAGCCTTGCCAGGATGATAGTTGATCCCCAGATCATAATCCTTGATCAACTCCAACCATCTTCTCTGCCTCAAATTCAGATCCTTCTGAGTAAATATGTACTTCAGACTTTTGTGATCAGTATACAGCTCACATCTGTTACCTAGAATATAGTGCCTCCAGATCTTCAAGGCATGGACAACAGCTGCAAGCTCCAGATCATGAGTAGGATAGTTCAGCTCGTGCTTCCTCAACTGCCTGGATGCATAGGCTATAACTCTGCCTTCCTGCATGAGCACACACCCAAGACCTCTACGAGAAGCATCACAATATATATCAAAGTTCTTGTGAATATCTGACATAGCAAGCACTAGAAAATTCGAATTTAAACAAAATTAACCTCAAATGTTCTTCATGTTCTTCCTCATTCTTAGAGTAAACCAGAATATCATCTATAAACACCACCACAAACTTATCCAGGTACTCCATGAACACCTTATTCATCAGGTACATAAAGTAGGCGGGTGCATTTGTCAATCCAAATGACATTACGGTATACTCATACAATCCATACCTGGTGGTGAATGTTGTTTTAGGAATGTCGGAACGTCTGATCCTCAACTGATGGTATCCAGATCTCAATTCCATCTTGGAGAAAAAACCTTAGCTCCTCTCAACTGATCAAATAGGTCTTCAATTCTGGCAAATCATCTGGGGAGACATCCGGAAACTCACAAACAACTCTGATATCTTCCAAAGTAACTCCAGTAACTTTATTCAATGTACCATCTGTAGCTGTCGGCATGGTAGTAGTAAACTCAACCTTCTGTCCACGAGGACTCTTCAACAGCACTGATCTCTTGGCACACTGAATTGTTGCTTTAAAAGCAGCTAACCATCCCATTCCAAGTATTCCCTCAGAGTTCAGGAAAATCTACCCCAACTATTTTCAGATTAACTCAGGGACAGATAAAACTTGATGTAGAACGAGTTGCCAATGACGGGCAATTCAAATTCTGAAACAGATTCTGTTTGTCCTAATTAAACTGTTGTAACTCTGATTCTGTGTATCCAAAAATCATGATCTTTTGTCTGAACGTAGACTATATAATTCTGAAAGTAACCCAACTTGAATCACCTCTATCGGAATTTTGTAGCTCGAGATATAAAATAAACAAGACAGCTGTGTGAGGACCACGAGACAGATTCTGGTTACTCCAATAAAACCATTCTATCTCTCTGCTAGAATCTCCAAAAATCACGAACAATTCCCAGAACCTAGGATATCAAGTCATTAATCCAACCCAACTGGATTTATGTCAATCGGAGTTCCGAAGCTCCAGAAACAATTCGGACAGTACCAGGATATCATGCAGCAGCGAGAACAGGTTGTCGCATAACATGATTTATATGAGGGGTACCAGAGGTACGATTACATGGGTAAAGCGGTGGTTGCGGGATAAGATCGGAGACCAAGATAACTCAAACTAACTAACTTTATTGATTTAATAATTACTCAATTGTGGTCATCACTCCACAATTAAGTTCAATCATTACAAAGATCCAATTCACACACTTAGCACTTAAACAAACACGAAGCATTCACTCCTAATCAAGAGCTAAGCATTGAATCGATCTAAACGTTTATTAAGATTGGATGGATAGATTCTAAAATCCTAATTATAGATTCATATTCCCAACATATTCATATAACCACGATTTAGATCATGTTCAAGTATGATTATCATGTAAGGGTCCAGGCCGCTCTTGACCGTGAGCACGGCTGTTATAACAGTTTTACACTCTGCAGAGGTTGTACACTTTCACCATAAGCCGCGTAAAAGTTCAAAAGAACTTTAAACCCAACCATGCCGAGGGGGCCAATCCTCTTAAATCACACTACCGAGGTGTGACCGCATAGGGACGCTACGAGGCCTTTACAAAGATTCCTTAGTAAATAGTAACCTGCTAAGGTTTCCGGTTCAGAAGCAAAGTATAATCCTCCCTAATGAGGTCTGTCTCTTACCAAAGCCCACAGCTCAAGAGGACCGAGCTATACCCCGTCAACCGCCGCGCCTCTTGCCCCTTTCGGGTAAGGTTACCATCCACTAAAGTCTATAATTAGTCAGCCAAGACCAGAGCCATATGGTACTTATGGTTGCACTGTTTTCCTGGGTGGTTCTCCATGTTCCAATTAAAAAAAAATATGATCTTGCCAATTAATTAATAAAAAGAGTATATGGAACATAGAGTAGGGGTTCATTAACCAATCCCAGTTGAGCAAGCTAAGCATCATCTACCATCAAAATTAATTAAATAACCCAGTTTCAGGGACAGGAAAATATAGTGGCTAGGCAAATCCTTAAATAGGAACCCATCAAATTAAGACACATGCACGGGTGGTGAAATTAATAATTATTAGGACATTTGCATGACATAATACACTTGCCTTCCTCCAAAGTATAGCTGCTCAGATTCTCTTCGAAGTCTTCTTCATTTGAACAACGTTCCGTCTACTCGGAGCAAACATCAAGCACAAGAAGAAGCTAAACAAGCAAACAACCAATATACAACTAAGAACAATACACCAATCAAAAGAGAAGCTTTTAAAAGAGCGTACTAACGGATAGGGCTCGATGCTAAGGTCACGTGAGCGCAAGAATCGTTTAAAACGGAGCAACGGTTGAAAAGATACAACCACCGGGAATTGATACTCTCAACTAATTGCTTAATTAATTTTAATTAGATAAATCGATAGTTAAATATTAATTTAGTTCATTCAATCATATTTAGATTTATAAAACCCAGTAAACTTAATCGCATTTTATTTATAATTGTTTATGTATAAATTATATCAATTAAAATATTTAACTTGAAATAAAACATATGAGAGCAACTATCGAATAACTTTTTATTTCGAGTTGAACTAGTCATATTATTATTAAAACATATTTTTATTGATATTAATCAGATTAATAATTATTCTATAAAACCGAAGTTTCACCTTAATTAGCTTTTAAATTAGAAACTAGTGGTCATAAACATTAATTAATTTAACAAAAGTTTATGAAGAATCGAAATAGAGCCTAATTAAATTTTAGTTAGAGAGATTTATGAAATTATTAATCAAGTTAACTTTTATTTATAAAAACTCGAAGTATAACTCTAATTTGGTTTTAATTTAGAAAAGCTAGTAAATTAAGGCACATGCATGGGTGGTGAAATTAATAGTTATTAGGACATTTGCATGACATAATACACTTGCCTTCTTCCCAACTCTGTTGCTGCTCAAATCCTTCTCCAACAGTTGGTTCTTCAGAGAAATCCTCGAACTGCTCGCTTCCTAATCGCATCACACAATCGCATGCAAAGAAACAATACACTAAATAAGAAACAGTACACCAAACAATTTCAACAGAATAAAATAACAGCACAAAACTAATCTACACGTTGCAACGAACGCGTGAGCGCGAGAATCACTAAATTCGGAGTTAAAACGCAAAAGATATGGCTTTTCTAAGGTTCAGGGACTTGCTGGCAAAGTTTTAAAACTTCCAGGGGCTAAAATAAAAGAAAAAGGACCTATTTGTAATTATTTTCGAATTAAACTGGACTGCGGATTAATTTTAGAAAAACTCAGGGTCTCTTTAGCAATTTTACCAGCGCTGACCGTTACACTCTTGTTTGACTTCGGGTTAGATCTAATATGAACCGTTGGATCTCGATCTGACGGCCCAGAACAGATCGGCCGAGGGGCTCGCCGGAGAAGACGGCGGTGCTGCGCCCTCCGCGGCGGCGCTCCGCCGGAGTAACGCAATCCGAGGCTACGGAGCTCGGTTTGCGCCCGGGTTTGGCTCTACAGATGCGGAGCGACGAGGGGAGTGCTACTGGGGGGTTCATGATGACAAACGAGCGACAGTGGAGGCCGGCGACGAGCTATGGCGGCGACGGCGCTACTGCGATGGCGGCGAACGAGCTTAGCGTGACCGGAGCGGGGAAACAAAGCATGAGCTGCACGGGAGGGAAGAGTGGGCGACAACGAACTCACCAGAGGCAATCCCGGCGAAGTTCCGCCCACGACAACGACGATCGACGACGAACGGCGGCTGGCGGCGCTAGAGAACGGCGACGAGCGATTAAGCACGGAGCGCAGCAAGGGCGGCGGTGCTTAAATAGGTCGGGGAAGGGCTCGGGCAGGCGCGCGTGTTTGAGTAGGACACGGCGGCGGCGGCGACACGGACTCGGCCGTCGAGTCCCAGACGAAGACGACGGGGATGACAGGTGGGGGCCACCAGTCGGCGAGATAGGGAGAGAGCGCGGGGAGAGAAAAATGACGGGCCGGTGCTGGGGCCGACAGCGAAACGGGCCGGGGAAAACAGTGAAGAATTCGGCCCAGGGAAAGGAAGACAGGCCGGGGAGAAAAAGAGAGCGAAGGAAAAAGATCAGGGGGCAAACTTGGACCGGGCCAAGAGTTCAGGGGCAAAACCGAACTCGGCTGATTTAAACTTTTCTAAAACTCAAACAAAAGCAAATCAAATTTGAATTTAAACAGAATTTAAATTCCAACTTGATTTACTAGCAACCAAAAATATATGCAACAGCATGAATGCAACAAAAATTATTTGAAATTATGACTAAAATAATTATTTAATGTGATATTTAAATTGATTAAAAGGCTAGAAAATTCCAATTAATTCCTAGAAAATTTTATTTAAGCCTTAATAAATCCTAGAAAAATTCAAAGGGTTGCTACAATTTAAATGTGATGAATTTTAGGGTGTTACACTTCCACATTTACTTGAGTTATTTGTTCTACATTTATTTTGGGATAATTGTGGAATGTCTAGCCTTGGTTATAGCTGTTGTAGTCTGGCTTTATAAGTTCTCTCCTTAGTTCTTTGTCTCAGCTGGTTTCTCGTTTCTGCTCGATGCTTTCGGTGAATTGTCATTGGGGTATTGCCAGGATTGCTTGCTCTTTCTAGGAGAGTGAGTAGTTATTGCCTAGCGTAGGTGTGGTGCCTAGTCTAGATAGTAACGTTGGTTTGCAACCGAGTTCAACGTACGTGTGGTAGCCGTTAAGTGGTGACATCACTATACGGCCTACGTAATCCACCGCGTTAGTCTCGGAAGTAGGAGCCTCCAGCAGAGGTTAGTGGCAACCCTTCTCACCCCTTTCTGTGTGTCGTGTGCACCGCTTCCTGATGCTCAGATAATAGAAATAGGAAAGAACCATAGACGCCATTCTTCTTGCTAGCCGTAACCTTTGCTAGAGATATCTCAAGGTCAGTGGAAGTACATGAGAATCCTTACCTGACTCGTTGTCCTCCCACTAGCTAGACCGCTCATCTATCTCTATCCTGGACTTATCCTTGTGTGTGTCACATGTATATCACTCCTATTATATCCTTTACCCTCGTCTTGTTGGTCGGTACTTTAATTAGTAGGTACATCCTTGTTAATAGTCAATACTCTTTATCTAATGCTTCCCTGTGGAAATAAATACGATACCTAGGAATACTCCCGGGTGAAATGCTACATTGGTATCCGTGCGCTTGCACGATTTATATCTGTATCATAAGAATACCAATGAACACTCCTTGCACCATTACTGAGATTGACAATCCTGATAGTGGACTGTAAGAAGTGTCAACAGTAGACCTCCCTTCACACCAAGTCTGGAGGTCTTGTTGTTCTTGATGACGGGGATGAGATTTCTATCACCTTGTTCTTCCTTACCTAATCCCTTGTCATCTTTGTAGCCATACTTCTTCATGTAGCTTGTGCCGAAAGCCTTTGAGTGCTTATCAAAATCATCTATCTTGAGATGCGGCTTCTCTTTCTTGAGAATACTTGGAAGCCTAGCTATTTCCTTCTTCATTGCTTGAGCTTCGGCAAGGTTAGTATCACAAGATTTTATATCAACATTATAACATCTTGCACAACCATTACTAGTAGAGGGATTTGAAGACTTGGTTGCATCATTAGAGCATGAAGAGGTGCTATCCCAAAGAGTGTTAAATTGAACTTCAAGTGCCGTGTGTTTGGCATTTAAACATGATAGGTTTTCTTGAAGTGCCTCTTTTTCACTCTTTAGTTTAGCATTTAATTCATTGACTAGAGAAATTCCCTTAGTCAACTTTTCAACATTCTCCTTCTCTTTAGCTAGAGATTCTTCAAGCTTAAGAAGTTTGTCAATCTTAGCATTGAGCAAGTCCTCTTGCTCCTTGAAACCATTTCTTTCTTGGGAGAGGGATTTCTCAAGGGCTATGGATTTCTCTTGTTCATGCCTCATCAACTCTTCTTGAGCCTCAAGTGTCTCTTCCCTAGCCTTCAACTCTCCCACTAATAACATGATTCTATTAGCGGCCTTTTTACCAAATTGCTTAGTTAAGTTTTCAAACATTTGCTCATCATTCTCATCATCATTATCACTATCATCAAGCTCAAGAGATAGAGATTGGGGAGCTACCTTTATCCCTTTTGCCATGAGGCAAGTATGAGTTGTGTCATCTTCGTCATCGGTGAGCTCACCAAAGAGTGATGTGCTTGTGGTAGTTGAGGCTTGAATTGCAATGGTGGCCACATCTTCATCATCGGAGGTTTCTTCCGTTGAGTCCCATTCTTGACCAAGATGTGCTTCACCAACATGCTTGTTCTTCTTCTTGCTCTCTTCGTCCCTCTTGTTTGGTGTGGGACAATCGGCAACAAAATGGCCAATTTTTCCACACCCATAGCATGGTCGGTTTGATTTTCTGTCCGTCTTCCCTTTGAACTTCCCTTTCTTGAAGAAGCCACTCTTCTTGAATGATCTCTTGATGTTCTTCATGAAAAGAGCTAGTTCTTCATCATCATCATCATCATCATCACTATCACTATCACTCTCTTCTTTCACTTCTTCTCTTGGAGTCACTTCAATCTTGACTACTTCTTTGCCCTTGTTCTTGGTGCTTGCTTTGAGAGCAACACCATTTCCCTTCTCAATTTGCTCATAAATTTGTGACATTTGTTGAGCAACTTGAGCTTCCTTGACGGTCATGAGATGTTCTTCAATTCTTCCAATGACATCGGCGGGAGTGAATCTTTTGAACCCTCTCTTCTCTCTAATCAAAGTGGGAAGGTTGACATCTCTTGCCATATATGCACATAAGATCTTGTCCACCACCTCTCGGTTACCCCACTTGGTGCTTCCAAGTACACAAATCTTGTTAATGATCTTGTTCAACCTAGTGTACATCTCTTGCGGTGTCTCACTTGGAAACATGACAAACCTATTGAGCTCTCCTTCCAAGGTTCAAATTCTTCCCTCTCTAACCTTCCTTGTGCCTTCATGATTCATTTGGAGTGTATCCCAAATCTTCTTGGCAGAATGCATTTCATCCACCTTCTCTTTCTCTTCCGGTTCCAAAGCACTAAGAAGAATAGAGGTAGCTTGCATGTTGCGATGAATCTCATGTTCTTGATCCGTGCTAAGCGGAGTGTTGTCCTTTGGGTAGATGACACCTGCACACACAATCTTCCAAAAGGCTGGGTGGACCCCGATCAAATGTGCAATCATTTGATTTCTCCATGAGGCATAAGTTGTATCTTTGAAACGAGGAGGTTTGCCCACGGAGATAGAAGTGTATGGAGTAGAATAACTCAAACGAGAATAATCAAAAGGTATTTGAGGGTTAGACTTATTCTCACGCTTCCTTGTCTCTTCATCTTCATAATCCGAGTCATCTTCGGATGAGAGAGTATCACCAATGACGTCATCATTGTTCTTGGGCTTCTTCTCTGTCTTTGATCCTCCGACTTTGGGATCACCTTCATCCCCTGCCATCTTGATTCTCCAAGCGGTTAAGCTTCAATCTGGAGACCAAAGCTCTGAAACCAAATTGAAAGGACCTAAGATGGACTAGAGGTGGGGTGAATAGTCCAACTGCAAATTTACAACACTCAAAATGCCATGTTAGTACCAAATTCTGGAGACTCCGGAGATTTGTCCGGAAACTCCGCACTCAATAGAAATCTCCGGTAACTCCGGACTTTTACCTGAAAAACGAAATCAATGAAGGAAACTTACTTCGACCTTGATTCTTTTGAAATATAAGGTGCACTAGGAGCTGATCTACTAGTACAAGCAATCAAACTTAGCTCAAGTGCAACGAGAAAGTAGATCGGCCACAAACCCTAAGGAATTTAAGCAAGCTTGCACTCAACCTTGCTCTCTCTTCAATCTCTCTTCAATCCCCTCACCAAATCTTACTTGGGAGGTCAAGAGGGGAGCAAAGAGGTGTTTTGAATGCTAGAGAGCTGTTTTGTTGCGAGTTAGGTCGAGAGAGATGAATGAGAGGGGGTGAGGGGGTATAAATACCCTTCACCAAAAACTAGCCGTTGTGCTGTTAAAGTGCGGAGTTTCTGCACAATTGTCCGGAGTTTACGAACTTGCTGTAACTCCGAAACAATTTCCAGTTACTCTGCATATCTGCTGATTTTGGGGTTTGGAAACATATGAGTGTGGTTTTCTTTCATCTAACCTATGGCTTATGAGCACTTCATTGTATTAAGTACGGCTTTTCCTATTTAATAGTACGGCTTAATAGTACGGCACCAAGCCAATAAACTTCGAATCCCCCTTAATAGTACGGCTTTTCCTATTTACTCAAGGATAAAAACATCAAGATCAAATAAAACGCTTGAGTCCTCGAGTTGCCCTTCATTTCCTCTTTTGGTGTGCCTTCTTTCACTTTCATTGTATTACCGCCTACACACAATTCTTCATACCACATTAGTCTTCCAAGTGACTTGTCATTAATCAACCAAAACAAAGGAGGTCAAATGCACTTTCATGGACTCATATCGACATGAATTACGATTAGAAGTATTATTTAACTTGTTGTAGGATTGAAGCCCTCTAATATAAGCTATCGGAGGGAGGTGAATGATAGCAATAAGTCACAACAGAGATTTTCACCCTAAAAAACAGATTCTGAAAGGTGCACTAAATCATGTGTAGTTTTTAGACGGTAGCTCCTAAAATCATGATCTTTTTCCATAAGATAGATTATCAAACTATGAAGCTAACTCAATAGGAATCACGTTAATCGGATTTCTAGAACTCGAGATATAAAATAAAAAAGCAGACTATGTCATATGGTGACAAGAATTAATCAAAACCCTTCAGATAGCTTTATCTTTTCAACCGCTGCTCCGTTTTCAGCGATTCTTGCACTCACGTGACCATAGAATCAAGCCCTTCCACTTAGCACACTCTTTTAAAGCTTTTATTTTAATTAGTGTACTGTTCTTAGTTGTATATTGTTTATTTGCTTGTTTAGCTACATGTTGTGCTCGTGTCATTGATTGCTGCGAGTATAGGAGTGCCATCAAGAGATTTCAAGGAGAAGAGTTTGAAGATCAAGAGCTAAAGACTATAAGTGATTATACTGGATTTGAGGCAAGTTATAGCATGGACAATCCATACTACCTACCGACTTTGTAATAAGTTATTTCATAAATGCATATGTCTAAATTGATGTACCTTTAAGGTTGTACCTAGTTTTGATTATCCATATTGTCCTTTGATTACCTTGGGTTTGTGCATATAGGTAGAATCTTTGATATGCGCAGCTACCGTCACCTATGTTTAATTGTTAATCTTGACTTAATGGTTCACTTCAACATTAATGATAAAATTTGCTTTTTACCAACTTCGTTTAGGGAGCTAGAGCATGTGCTTTGTGCTTTGTTCTAGTGTCTCTCCATAAGGTATGGTTCTTAAAGCGGCAACCCAAGAGCCTGTTGTCACCGCTAGAACTATTATGGCTTTGATCTTGGTCAAGTAACACGTACTTCTCTAGCTTGCCAGTGGTTACCGACGGGCCGACGGCGTTAGTGGAAACAAGGTGAAAGGGTGTTTTCTAATTTCACCAAGGACGGGAGATCCGTCGTCTATGTCTCGTTAGGCACAGTCCTGTGCTAGGAGTCCCTGTGATAGGGAACTTCACACGTTGCGCATTGTTGGGTGCGATACCCGCGCTCTGGACGCCATCGACCCCCTTATGGTGTGACTCCGTAGGCGTACGTCGATCTCAGTGCCTAAGAACTCACCGCCTTGTTAAACTAACGGCTACTGTCTTGTTAGGGTGTCTTGTGAAAAACCTCGCAGCGTCCCTATGCAGTCACACCTCGGTAGTGTGATGTTTGCGTGGTTGGGTGCAAAGTTCCTTTCAAACCTCTGGTGGGTAAAGGGTGAAGCCTCTGCAGAGTGTAAATCTATCATGATAGCCTTGCTCAGGGTCACGAGCAGTCTGGATCCTTTTTTTTAGAATTTGATGTTATTTATGCTTAATATCACTTATACTTTATTAATTGGGTTGTAATTGGGTTTCATTCACTTGTAGTAACTTGGATAATGTTAAAACGAACCAACTAAAAGTGCTAGTGCAGTTCAGCCATGTCTAGCCTTACTTTGAGCTTTCCTACACCCGTGCTATACTTGCTAAGTAAATGTTTTACTTACACTTGTCATTTATTCAACAAAATCCTAGATGGGTAATAGATTGGGTTGTGCATGAGTCTGCTGTTGAGTTTCCAGAACATCTGCCATACTACTGAGTTGCGTTCTCCCAGTCAGAGTCCCTGTGGATTGCGGCTTCGCTTAGTTGAGAGTTATTAGTCTTTTGTATTGGTTAGTTTATCTATGTTGAACTCTGATGTAAAACTCTATTTATTCAAGTAATTATTCAAGCATATGTTCTCTATTTATCATATTTGCTTGCTATATGTGTAATGTGACTTCCTGGGCACACATATGGCCACATTCGGGTTTCTGTGAAAATCCGGGTGTGACACGTTGGTTCATGAGCTAAGTCGCAACAAGGCCTGAACCACTCGGGAGCTGTTCGACATCGCAACCAGCCATACCTCTGTAGAGGAGGCTGTCCGTGCTAACTTTGGCAAGGATAAGGGCAAGGCTATGGCCCCCTGTGTCGACGAAGACTTGGGGCACACGCGCCACCCCAAGAGTCGGAAGCCCGACAAGAAGCGTGGAGGAGAGCTTGTCGCAGCTGCCGAGCGCTTCACGATGAAGCCGCTCAGGCCCAACACTGGACACTTTGAGAAGATGTTGGAGGATTCGCGCCCTAACCATGGCTTCCCCGCCAACCACCTCCTCAAGGATTGCGACCTCATGAAGCGCTTCCTCACCGGCAACAACAAGCCCAATGAACAAGACCAGCGTAATGTCCAGAGCAAGGATGATGTGGGGGACAGGGGCCTTCCCCAACCTTGAGGGCTGCCTCATGATCTTCGAAGGTCCGACTTCTTGCGAATCAAAGCACCACCAGAAGCTTATTGACCATGAGGTCAATGCGGCGACAAGCGGTGGGCATGCAGTCCTGAGCTACTTGCGGTGGTCGGAGGCTGCGATCACCTTCGATCGGTCCGACCACCCAACTGCATTCTGCAATCGGCTCAACTTTCACTCGTCATCTACCCCATCATGGCAAACATGCGCCTCTCCAAGGTGCTCATGGATAGTTGAAGCAACCTCAACATCATCGACGCCGAGGCCTTCGACGGTATGGGGCTCTCTCGCAGCCTCATACATTTCACCGGTGCACCCTTCTATGGAGTCATCCTCGGAGTTCAGGCTCTCCCCATCAGGCAGATTGATCTGCCAGTCACCTTTGGGGACCAAAACAACTTGCGGACTTAGACTATTAGGTTCAAGGTCACCGACCTCACGGGTTCCTACCATGCCATCTTGTGGCAGCCATTGTTGGCGGTTGTTACAATCCATTTTTGACCACCAGTACCCGGGAATAAAAGAGATTATATGTGACATTCCTTCTATCTAGGTTTATTTCTAATGAAGTTCCATGATTTTTGGTGTGTTTCACTTCTACAGGTGCAATAACAAAAAATACACGATATAGGGATCGGAATTGACCGATTCGGTGAAGCACATCCGGGAGCCGTCCACATCAGCAATGACCGAGCGACGACCGTGCAGGACACTTGGACCATCGCCACGTCACCTCTGGGGCAAAACAACACAAAGTACATCAACACAAGGCAGCCAAGGGGGTCCAGAAGCAAGAGGTGGTGCAGTGGTGTAGGCCTGGGCTGAACCCCTTGCCTTCGGACAAACCGCCCCTAACACGGGAAACCGACCCCAAGACAGGATCAAGGTTGTAGGAGCTCAAGGCAGTGCATCCCACGGTTCGCCCGAATCCCCTGGATTTGGCTGAACTGCTAGGAACCGCCCCCAGCTCCCTTGGCTGGTACTCCTCCTCAACCTCCACTCCAAGCTATAAATGGAGGTGTCCATTTCACTTGTAACACACACTCAAGACAAGGAGCTCATATCCACTTTGCTATAGTAGAGTTAGGATAGTTTAGTTGGGAGTTATAGTTCAGTCGAGCAGTGCCTCAGAGGTTCCGGAGTCGTCTTCAGAAGCTCTGGTTTTAGCTCTTGTATCTTTTCTCTTTTCTTTCTGTAAGACTTTCAGTTATCAATATAGTTTATCTTTGTCATCTTGTCTGAGTTATTTATACTCTGCCTCTACTTTATTCTAATTGCAAGTATTTCGTGTTTAGACTATAGTTGTTGTGATCTTAGTCCTTCCAGTTATTGTTTAAGTCTTTGCCTTAGTGGGGACTTCGTTTCTGCTCAATACTTGGTGAATTGTCACTAGGTATTGATAGGTGTTGGCACTCCTTATGGCCTACAGATAAATCCGCAAGCGGATGGATACCGATGTAGCTTTCACCCGGGAGTATTCCAAGGTATCGATTTCCACGGGGAACGAGAAGTGAACCAAATCTAAACTAAGTTGTCCAAGGGTGGTATGGTGAAGTGGATGACAGAGAGAAGAAGAGAAAGAAGTGATATGAGGGTAGAGAAGGTATGGGTCTAGAACCTATATCTCCGTTGATCAATTGACCAACCAGATACTATAGATAGATGCTTGTGTCGGGACACAGAGCCAGTGATACACCGAAAGGGATAAGAAGGGGTATCACCAACCATGTACATTTGGGGGATCCTGCAGGCCGAGCCAGGCGTGATGGGTTACAAAGGTCGTATAGGGCTGTCACCACCTAACGATTACCACCTCCGTGCCAGCTCAGGGACAATCCAAGCTAACCTCAAGTCTAAGCACCGCGCTTATACTAGTCGGCTAGTACCTACCCCGTATACTAAAGATAGGCACCCAAGCTAAGCAACTACTATACAACTATACCAATTAATTAAGCAATAAACGAGGAATGAACAAGCATATAAAAGTATAACTGAATGCTCGATTAATTAGAAGGAGATACAAGAGTTACTAGTCATGACTTGGATGTTACTCGAAGCAGAGCCGCATCCGTAGAGGTACAGGTGGAGAAGAGGGGCCGACACTACGGCTCCTCTCCGGCACGCTCACCTCTCCTCTCTCCCTATTTTCTAAGTATAAGGGTGACAGCGCTTCGCTAGTGGACTCTTCTCTTCTTGTCTATCTTTGAAGGTGAATGCAGGCCTCAATTTATAGTGGCCAAGGGCGGTGCAAGGAAGGGTAGCAGCCAAGGTAGCTGGGAGGCGGTGCCGGTCTGTTCGGCCAAATCCCTCGGTTCGGCCGAACACCAGGGAGTTCGGGCTAATTGCCATGTGGCACCGCCTCAACTCCTACGGCCTAGATCACTACTCAGGGACGGTTGTAAGGCGGTGGAGCCAGTTCGGACGAAAAGGGGCGTTCGGCCAAACCCGTGGAGTTCAGACGAACCGGCCTCTGCACCGCCTTTGTTCCTCCCACGTGCTGGATCACATCCTGGGTCAGTTGGCAGGTCGGTTCCTCAGTCTGGGCTGAACTGGAGGCCTTCTGGTAGACTGGCGGGCTTCGGTCGAGATGGACTTGGGCCTCTCCCATCTTCCGGTCCACTGGGTTGATGGCAGTGGTGGCGATCCATGTGCTTTTTGCCTCAACTTTGGTCATATGCCTCCTAGAATCAAATAAACACCAAAGCTTGTGGAAATGGTTAGAAATAAGTCCTATAGCTATGGTGCATGGTTCCATTGTGTTTACTTTATACTCGATTGGAGGTTGGGAATCGGTCCATAACGACCGCCAACAAGCTCCCCAAAACTTAGATCTTTGCTCGTCCCGAGTAAAGAATTGAAATAGGAGCAAGACTAAGATAAGGGTTCTTTCACGAAATGAATAAATACATATTGATTACCTCAAACCTTTCTCCATACCTGTGGATTTGAAGTAGCTACTCCTTGGCTCTTTGGTGGTTGATGAATGTAATGGCCCTTACAACAAGATCCATCTTGATCATTCTGCATTCGGGGTTTTCTGATTTTCACAAATAAATGACCCTTGATCTTTCATCCTTGATACTCTCATCTCTCTAGAGTCACTCCTTTTCACTCACTCTCTTTTGCATGTTTTCTTTGGTCTCTCAGGTGGTGATCTTGTCAAGACACATATTTCTGTCAAGTCGAAGATTGGCTCCTCGAGATTATGTCGGTCACCCTTGATCGAATCGCAAGTTTGGAATGAAGAGCTCATTGTTGGTTCTCAGCCTCATGTCCCATGTTCTCTCTTTTTTTCTTCTTTTCTCTTCTTCCCTTTTGGGAACTTTTTTTCTTTCTTTCTTTTTTTTGCATACTTGGACTTTCATGAGTCCTTTATTTTTCTCATCATTCTTCTTCTTCTTTTTCAGGGAATCACCAAGGCATGAGAACTTCTAATGCGGCTCTGATGATAAATATTCTTGCAATTGATCTAGGCAACATGACTATCTCCAGGGACTCAGAATTCGATAAGACATTATACTAGTCATGGCAAGCTTTTCATAAGTGATCTATCAAGTAAATTTGTCAAGTGGATGTAGAGGTATATGGAAAGGATGAAAGGATATGGTATGATTTTATATTTTCAAAATAAATTCACCCGAATACTTGAATGATAAAGAGGTTTGTTTTATCAAGTCATATCACATTTATCAACAACTTAGATTAGGGGATCCTAACATGAAAGATTTCACAGGCATGTGGATACTTAGTTTGAAATGAACAATAGGCACAATTCATGGCATGAAAGATAACCAAGAACGTTTCATTTAAGTGGTCTGTGCAAGGTTCATATATTGAAACATGGTAGAGAGAAACCAAATTGAGAGGAGTAAGGAGTGCAAACCAGCGAGCATGTGCGCGAAGTGGTTGAGTCGGGCTAGTTCAGCTAAACCAACCAACTCGCCCGAATAGGCCAGTTCACCCAAACCAAATGGTTCAGCTGAACGGGTCTTCCTGCGTGTTCTCGTCCTGTTTCTCCACTGGTACTCATGTATCATCTATTAAAGTGGGCATTCTCTGACTGGCTCAACTGCACCAGTCAAAGCATTATTTTAGACAATTCAAACTAAGGTTTTTATTTTATTCATCAAGCTAAATTTGGGAAAACAAATATTGGAAGGGAAATAAAGAGAGCACCTCCTAAACATTGATTTAAGTAAAGGGAAATTGAATTTGGAAATAAATTTAAACTAATGGTGCTCTAAAATATACAACCACAGGACATCTACTCTGTAGGTGGCTCACAAAGGTCTAGATGTCCTATGGCGTTGGCGAGCCTCCTGAATTTGGCTGTGAATGCTTGGCGAAGGACATTGATCCATGTCCATCCACCAAGGCCCGCCTTTAGCGACCTTCAAGCTCTTCAACCAAGGGATCCTCTTCTTCCTCCTCGGAATGTTCCATCACACGACGTTTTCCGTTGATGGTGTTTTGAGAATTTTGTTTGTGATACTCTTGGAGAGAGAACCCTTGGGAGAGAAAAGGTCTTTGGACGAGGATTAGGTGGTCATGGTGGCTAGGAAATGTGAGCACTGGGTCGTGCTCGGGAAAGTGGTGGAGGAAGACGACGGTCTCCGACTTAAATTAAGAATTCTCGATCGAAACACAACTTTCCCGATGTTCTGCTCATGACTCTGGTATAAGATGGGATAGAGGTAGGATCTAAGAATCGAATGGATGCACATGGGCAAAGGGTTACCTTCGGCGAACAATGGTTTGGCCGAAGTGGCCTAGTTTGCCAGAAGCAATGTGGTTTGGTATGCCCAGAGTGGATCCAGGAGCTAATCGTTTCCAGTGCATTCCTATCTCATTAATAGTCTTTTGCAGAATGTTCTTGATCTACGTATTGGATGTTCTGCTGGACCATTAGTTTGGGGGTTGTTGGCACTTCTTACGATCCAATATCAGGATTTTGAATCCCGACACTGGATGCAAGGAGTGTTTCAGTGGTTTTCCTTATGGCTAGTAAAATATGTGAATATTCTGCAAGCGCACAGAATCACCGTTGTAGCACTTCACCTGGGAGTATCCCGAGGTATCGTAATTTATATTTCCACAGGGGAAGCTTATGGCTAGAGTACTAGCAAAAAGATATTCG
Organism: Echinochloa crus-galli; assembly: GCA_900205405.1. NCBI lineage: Eukaryota > Viridiplantae > Streptophyta > Magnoliopsida > Poales > Poaceae > Echinochloa > Echinochloa crus-galli. The sequence continues at coordinate 528,985 of OAMR01000547.1, read as the reverse complement.
AGACTACCAGAGAAGGATACTCGTCTAGACAAGACCGGGGATAACGGTATTGGATAGGAGTGGATATACCGTGACACACAGCTCAAGGGAGGCTCAGGTGAGAAAGAGAAGGAATAGATAGTTGGGAGGACAACGAGAAGAGATAGAGGATTCCTGGGTACTTTATCTGTCTATGTCACTCGGGTTAGCGATACAGTGGCTAAAGAGCCAGTACTCAGAGGTCAAGGATAAACCTGTATCTTAGCTTCGGAACAGCAGAGCCTACGACACACCGAAAGGGATGAGAAGGGGTGGCATCTACCCTGCACTGGGGGATCCTATTGGCCGAGACGAACGTGATGGACTAAGAAGACCGAAAGGGCTGTCACCACCTCACGGCTACCACCTCCATGGACTCGGGGGCAAACTAAGGCCACTAGCTAGTCTAGGAACAACTCCTACACTAGTCAATAACTACTCACTCTGCTAGCAAGAGCAAGAAACCTTATCAATACTAAAATGAACCGGATTCTTAACGGCGAGAATCTGACTCCCTGTACCCTCGAGATAGTCCCAGGAATAGCAGCTATCTCATATAGAACTCATTTCAGTCGAATATCACATCCATACAATGATAAAAGATCCAATACATGACATATGTGAAACGTAGCGGTCTGATACAAGCCCTCTGGGCTAAATCGACAATAAGAAACAGCTACGAAGCGGTAGCTAAATCATCTGGGTCCACTTCCTGCAGGCATCCTTGAGCATAGCACACACCCTTCAATCGTACCACCAGTCCTAGATGAACTCGTGGTCGGGGTCTTCACCTGAAAACCCAAAGTATGTCCCCAAGGAAGTGGGACAAGTTCACGTCACCAACCATTTATGAAGCAAGCTTTAAAGTGGCATATTCTAAGGTATAGAAATAATCAAGGTTTAAGCCAGGGTTTCCTATGCGAGCAGCAGCAATAACCCAAATTCATCTCATCACCAACTCCTTTCCTCACAAGCACATACACTTCCCAAAACCAACCATCATTCTCACATCCACATCGGGCTCGTCCTACCGCAACAGGTTCCCGCAATAATCGTCCGCCAACTCCTTTCACTCACTAGTCGACAAGGTGAGCTCCCTCCCCACCTGTCTCATCAGCAACGCTGGTCCAACCTCTCATAACCAACCAAGGAAGAGGGAAGAAAGCAGAATCCCAGGCTAATCTAGATGCTATTCAGAAAGGTCGTCCATAACCGTGGACACAACTATACGTATAGTTTTCACTCTGCAGAGGTTGCGCTCCTGGAACCATCCGGGCTGTAGACGGTAATGAGCCGTCTAGAGACACAGCCCACAGCAAAGACCCTAAGAAGTAACGGTGCCATACTGTCTCCCTAGGCTCGGGAAACACTCTAAGCTAACAGTTGCCCCAGGGTCGTGAAACCTTCCACCGGGGCCAGTCGCGGGCTGTGGTAAATCAGGGAGAGTACGCCGCAACGAGTCCCCCCTACACATATCAAACTCGAATCTCCTACAATCCTGGTACCGCACTCAGTAGGCTTGCTGGAACCCTCCCCATTCTGGGTAGACGGTGAGCACTGTAAATCCCACTGAAAGCCGCTATCGACAAAGTCCTTAATTGTCAGCATGTCTAGGTACTTTCGAATCTCGTACAGAACATATTTCAGCAGAATATCACATCCATACAATGATAAAAGATTTAGTACATGACATATATAAAACATAGAGATCTGGTACAAGCCCTCTGGCTAAATCGACAATGAGAACAGCTACGCAGCGGTAGCTAAATCATCGGGTCCACTCCCGCAGGCATCCTTGAGTGCACGCGTAACCCTTCAATCGTACCATCCATCCTGGTTGAACTCGTGCTCGGGGTCTTCTCCTGTGTACCCAAAGTCTGTCCCCAAGGAAATGGGACAGGTTCACGTCACCAACCATAATATGAAGCAAGCTTTAAAGTGGCCTAATCTAGTAATAAAATATTCAAGGAATAAGCTGGGGGTTTCCTATGCGAGCAGCAGCAATAAACCCAAGTTCATCTCATCACCAACACCTTTCCTCACCAGAGAGATGACACTCCCCAAATCCCACCATCAGCCTCTCAACCACATCGGGCTCGTCCTGCCACCGCAGGTTCCCGCAAATAACATCCACCAACTCCTTTCTCACACTAGTCGACTCGGTGAGCTCCCTCCCCACCTTGTCTCAACAGCAAACGCTGGTCCATCCTCTCATAACTCAGGTCAAGGTAAAGGTAAGAAAGCAGAATCCCTTGCTAATCTCCATCGATCCAGATGCGGTCGTCCATAACCGTGGACACGGCTATACGTATAGTTTTCACTCTGCAGAGGTTGCGCTCCTGGAACCATCCGGGCTGCAGTTGGGGATCAGCCAACTTGAGGCACAGCCCACAGCAAAGACCCTAAGTAGTAACGGTGCCATACTGCCTCCTTGGGCTCGGGAAACAATCTGAACTAACAGCTGCCCCAGGGTCGTGAAACCTTCTCACCGGGGCCAGTCGGGGGCCGTGGTAAATCAGGGAGAGTACGCCGCAACGAGTCCCCCTTACACATATCAAACTCGAATCTCCTACAGATCTGGAAGCGCACTAAGTAGGCTTGCTGGAACCCTCCCCATTCTGGGTAGACGGTGAGCACTGTAGTTCTCACTGGAAGTCATCATCGAACCGGCCCTTAATGATCGGTAAAGCGATTATCAGCATCAAATGCGATCCGCCGCAATGGTCCGCAATCGACACCCATTATAGGTATAGCCGCCCAACTCCTAAAAATTAACCAAAGTAAACATGTACCCACCACAGGTACCCGTAGGGACTGCTCGAGTGCAGCCCCCAAGCACCCCAATCAAACGATCGGGTTGTTATTACTCGCTTACACCGCCTAGCTGCACTACATCTCCCATACCACCCACAACTCACGCCAAGAGGATCAATCACACCCATCCCAACACATGCATAGCATAGCATAATCCACAAAGTGAGTAGTAGGTAGCAAGGTAACAGGATAATATCAAAGGCAGTGCAGGTTTATCATGCGAGTAAAATAAAGCGCTAGCATACTAGTTGCATGTCTAATAGGTATTCCAGAGATTGGTCGGGCGTGAACCTGGGTAAGCTTCCTCTTCCTCCTCAAAGCAGTTGTCGAAGTTGTCCAGCTCCTCCTGACCCTCCGGAACTCCTAGAGTCGCGGAAAGAAAATAAGACGCGGCTACTAGAAAAGAAACACCAAGACAGTGAGGAAAGAAGACCCAAGGAACACCAAACTCTATACTAACGCGTAGATCATGTTTTTAGAAAAATATAGAAACTGGTTTCATATTTTTCTGAGCTACGGTTGATTTATTATTAATTTTCACAGTTTAAATCATTTTCTGAAAATATTAAATAATTTACGGAAAAGAAAAACAGACAGAAATTAGCCTGGGATTTTCTGTGGCTGTGCATGTGGCGTGCTGGTGTGGTCTTAGGTGTGGCACGACCACGACGCGACGCGGACGCACGCGGTGCGCTCCAACGCGCGGCCAGCGGCGACAGCTTCCACGGCGAACTACTGAAGAAAGGGTCGGCGAGGTTCGGGATCTCCGGCTAGTGCTCGGCTAGGGTTTCGTGAGCATGAACGGCAAGAAGAAGTGGGGAGCTTGGCGGGTGAGACAGCCCCCCGACGCGAGCGGCGGCGGCGCGGCTGGGACGCCACGACGGTTGGCGACGCACGGACAGCAGGCGAAGATCCTCAAGGGCCGGCGTGGCGAGCGGTTTGCAGGCGCTCACAGGCTGTGGCTCACGCGCGCGCGCGGACGGCTCTCGGCCTGCCCGCGGCGCGGCCATGGCGCGCACGCACGACACGGGCATCCCCGGCGTGTGGCGGCCACAGCGGCCAAGGACGGTAAAGCGACAGCGGTTTGCGGGTGCGACAGCGGCGCGACAAGGTCCTGCACAAAAGGATGGCCACGGCTCGAAGGCCGGGTCCCAGAAGGGCTAGAACGGCGGCGCGGCGGCGACA
>OAMR01000547.1:501530-524662 GCA_900205405.1 Echinochloa crus-galli | reverse complement strand
GAGAGATGAGCAGTTGGAGGGGGTAAAGCTGACAGGTGGGGTCCACTTGTCGGCGAGAGGAAGAAAGGTGAAGGGGGCGCGGTTCGCTGCCGGGCCGGTGTTGGGCCGAAGGCCGGCTGGGCTGGGTTGGCTGGCTGGCTTGAGGAAGAGTTTGGGGATCAAAACCAGACTTCGTGAAAGAGTTTAGGCCCAGGGAAGTTAGATAGGTTTTATGTTAGTTAGGTTAGTTTTTGTTTGAATTCAAATTTGAGATTTGAATTCAAACACAACCAAAAATCCAATAAAACCAAAATAACTCCAAATCACTACTATTTGGTCCTTAGCACTTCAAATTATTTTTAATTAAATTAAATTTTGCTTAGGAGCAAAGGGGGCAAATAGAAGGCGATCTTATATGTTTGTTTGCATGCACAGCAATTCACCAAAAATTTTTAAATTCCACTCTTTGCATTCAACATATCTTAGGGGAATTTTTGGAATGTTACAGTCTCCCCCCTCACAAGAATCTCATCCTCGAGATTAGTGATTACCTAGGGCTCGAATAGGTGGGGATACTTCTCTCTCAGAACTGACTCTTTCTCCCAAGTAGCCTCCCTCTCGGTATGGTTCCTCCACAGAACTTTGTAGAAAGGAATTGTGGTACTCCTCATTTCCTTGACTGCTCTATCTAGGATCTTCTCCGTGTACTCAAGGTACTCCAAGGTGTCTTGTAAGTCTAAGGCCTCTGTCTTGACTTCATGTTCCGGCAGCCTCAAGCATTGTCAGAGCTGTGACACGTGAAACACCGGGTGTACTCCTGCTAGATCTTCTGGTAAGTCTAGCTTGTAAGCCAGCTTGCCCACTCTTTTCAGTATCTTGTATGGTCCCACAAATCTGGGTGCTAGTTTCCCTTTCACATGGAATCTTTTTGTGCCTCTGAGCGGAGATACTTTCAGGTAAACAAACTCTCCCACTTTAAACTCGAGATCTCTCCTTCTCTTATATGCATAGCTTTTCTGTCTGCCCTGGGCAATTTTGAGGTTCTCTCTTATCTTGGCCACGTTCTCTTCTACTTCGACTATGACATCAGGACCAAAGAAAGTCCTCTCCCCCACCTCTGACCACATCAGAGGTGTCCTGCACTTTCTTCCGTACAAAGCTTCAAATGGGGACATCTTCAGACTTGCTTGGTAACTGTTGTTGTAAGAGAATTCTGCATACGACAGACTCTTCTCCCAGTCCTTGTTGTAGGTCAGCACACATGCCCTTAGCAGATCTTCCAATATCTGGTTTACTCTTTCGGTCTGGCCGTCCGTCTGTGGGTGGAATGTTGTGCTGTACTCGAGAGTTGTCCCGATTGCCTCGTGTAAGCTCTTCCAGAATTGAGCTGTGAATTGAGGACCTCGGTCAGAAACTATGCTTTGTGGTTCCCCGTGTAATTTGAGAATGTTATCAATGTATAGTTCTGCGAGCTTGGGCACGAGGAAGCTGTCCCTGACTGGAATGAAGTGTGCGATTTTGGTCAATCGATCCACTATCACCCAAATTGCGTTGTTTCCCTTCTGAGTGGTAGGCAGTTGTTAGCACTCCTTACAGCCTATAGATAAATCTGCAAGCGGACGGATACCGATGTAGCTTTCACCCGGGAGTATTCCAAGGTATCGATTTCCACGGAGAACGAGAAGTGGGCTGATTCTAAACTAAGTTGTCCTAGGTAGATGGAATGGGGTGAATGACAACAACAAAGAGAGAAGATGAGTGATAGGAGGGTAAGTCAATAACTACTTATCTCCTATAGCAAGATAAGCACCCAAGCTAAGCAACCAGTATACAGTTATACCAATCAACTAAGCATTGAACGAAGAACGAGACAAGTATATAGATGTAAGAACTGAATGCTCAATTAATTAGAGAGAGATACAAGAGTTACCAGACATGACCCGGATGTTACTCGAAGAAGAGCCGCATCCGTAGAGGTACAGCGGGAAGAGGGGCCGACACTCCGGCTCCTCTCCGGGACGCTCACCTCTCCTCTCTCCCTATTCTACTGATACAAGTGGCGGAATCGGTCATTTCCGGCCCCTATAGTCCGTGTTTCTCAATTTTGTACCTGCACAATGGACAATCACCAAAACTCATGGAAATAGTTAGTGATAAGCCCTATAGCTATGGTGTGTGTCCCCATTGTGTTTGTTTTATACTCGGTTGGAGGTCGGGAATCGGTCTGTAACGACCGCCAACAAGCTCCCCCAAACTTAAATCTTTGCTCGTCCCGAGTAAAGAAATTAAAACATGTGCAAGATTAAGGTAAGGGTTCTTTCATGACATGAATGTTGCATATTGAATATTCCAAACTTTTCTCCATACCTGTGTGTTTTGCAGTGGCTAATCCCTGAGTCTTGGGCGGTTGATATTCGGAACAAACTTTTCTCCATACCTGTGTGTTTTGCAGTGGCTAATCCCTGAGTCTTGGGTGGTTGATAATCGGAACAGCTCTTACAACAAGATCCTCTTGCTCATCCTGCATTCGGGGTTTTTATGGTTTTCACAAATAAATAACCCTTGTCCCTTCATCCCAATTATCTCAGCTCTCTGGAGCCACTCCTTTTCACTCACTCTCTTTTGTATTTTTCTTTGTCTCTCAGGTGGTGGCCTTGTCATGTCGTGTATTTCTGTCGAGTCGAAGATTGGTTCCCAGAGTGTTCATCATCGCCCTTGGTCAGTTGCAAGTTAAGGATGCAGAGTTCATATCAGTCCTCAGCCTCGTGACCCCTTTTTGGGATATATATATATATATATTCATTTGGACTTTCATGATTCCTTTATTTTTTAGGGCATCACCGAGGCATGAGGGCTTCTATTATACTCTGATGATGATTTGCTTGCAACAGATTTGAGGCAATGTGACCATCTCTTGAGGACTCAAAATTCGACAAGAAATCACACTAGCCAAGACAAGTCTCACGAGTAAACTCTCAAGTATATGTGTAGATTGGAACTAATATTTGTGGACAGGATGAAGGGTTATGGTACAATTTTATATTTTTCAGATTCTCCCGAATGCAGGAATACACAATTGGTTGTTTTATCAAGAGATATCACAACAATCAACAACCTAGATTAGGGGGTTCCTATCATGAGTTATTTTTACAGGCATTAGATACATTTTTACAGGCATTAGATACTTGGTTTGAAACAAGCAACAGGCAAATTCATGGCATGAGAGAAAAACCGAGTTCGTTTCGTTTGAATGATGTGAGGCATGAATAGTTCAAAATTTTCGAAACGTGACAACATAGGAAACAGAGCAGAGGGAGAAGGTGCAAACCAGTGTGCCTGTGCGCGAGCGGGGCGTGGCAGGCCGGTTCGGCCAAATTGGGTGGTTCGACCGAACTGCCCAGTTCACCCGAACCACCTGGTTCGGCCGAACGGGCCTCTGCGCGCGTCCTCGGTCGTCCTCGCTCCCGTGTCGTTCCTGTACTCGTGTATCTCTCTGTTAAACATGGCATACTACGGGTGGCTCAAATGCACCAGCCGGAGCATCATTTTTATTCTTTTCGCAAACAACTCTAACTTTATTTATTCATCAAACTAAGGTTGGAAACAAATATTTGAAGGGAAATAAATTCAGAGCACCCTAAACATTGATCTAAAGAGAATTAAATGAATTAATCAAACAACTAGCAAACCAAACTAACTAACAGTGCTCTATCTAAAAGCGAGACAACCGCGAGACACTACTCTGTGGGCGGTCCATAGAGATCCTCGTGCCCCGTGGCCTTGAAGAGCCTCTTGAGCTTCGCACATAGGGCCTTGCGGAGGAGTTCCATCTTGTCCTCCGACTCCATGCGGGCGAGCTCGCCCTCTGCCACCTTCTCATCTAGGTGGTTGATCTTTTGCTGTGCCAGTGCCAGCTCCGCCTTCAGGCTCTCCACGGTGGGCGGCTTTTCCTCCTCTTCTTCGCCGTCCTCCTCTTGGGAGAACTCCATGTCCCCGGGTAGCCCTTTGATAGGCGGGGGCTGCCTGTGGCACCGGACTCTGGGGTGGCGCCGTGGAGGAGAGGACTGGGATGAATCCGCCAGCCCCAGCTCGTCCCGGTTCAGCTGCGGGACGAGGACCTTGCCGTATCCCGTAGCGGTGCGTTCACCCTTAATGGTGAACCGCAGTGGGATGTCCGACTTGTACTCCGGTGCCTTTCCATCCTCCTCCTTGGGCACCATCGCAGCGAAGTTCGGTACCCTCGAAGAGGATGACGATCTCAGGCGCAGCTGCCCGGTGTTAGGCCTTGGTGATGGTGAGCGTGGTGGCTTATTGATCCCTTTTAGAGGAGCAAGGAGGTCCTCTATGGCAGCACGGCGCGGGGAGTCAGAGCGTGGCGTAGTTGTGCTAGTGGGTGTCCTCCCACGCCTTCCCTCGTCGAGCGAGTCGACGTCGGAGATGCGGTAGGCTTGCTCGGCCCATGGGGATTCGCTGTTACGGCTAGCGGGGCTTGAGCCCCTAGCTGAGGATGTAGCCTTGGAGGAAGACGAATGCATGGTGGCTGTGTGTATGGGCTAGAGAGGTTGTAGATGAGATGGAAAGGTCGACGTAGAGTCTTCGGGTTTTATCAGGGAATTCCGATCGGAGAAACGAGTTTCCTGACGTTTTCCTCGCGAGTTTTGGGATAACATCAACTGCAGATGAGTCCAGAGGCAATTATCCGCACGGGGGGGCCAGGGGACCGGGTTCGGCCGAACTGGCCTCTGGGCCCCCAGGGGTGCGAGCCAGGTCGAGTTTTGTTTCTTTGGTCGAGGGTTTTCGAGGTTCAGGAGGTTTTGGCCCGGATGGTTTGGGAATGAAGGTTTGGGCCATAGTTCCGCGGACGGGTTTTTTTTAGAGCTCCACGAACTCGATGAAATCTAAGGCGTCGAGTGGCGGAGGCTCAAGTTCCAGGAAAATCTTTAACCGTTGCCCATTGACCTTGAAAGCGTTCCCCTCCTCGTCTTGCAATGTGACGGCCCCGTGAGGTGCAGCATTAATCACTGTGAACGGGCCGTCCCATTTGCTCCTTAACTTCCCGTGACCAAAAAGCTTGACACGGGAGTTGAAGACGAGGACCTTGTCTCCCGGCTTGAACGTTTTGACCTTGATCCTTTTGTCATGCCATCTGTTGGTCCGTTCCTTGTATAGCCGGGAGTTGTGGTATGCTCTCTCCCTCATCTCATCTAGCTCGGCCAGCTGGATCTTCCGTTTAAGGCCGGCAGCTGGAAGGTCCATACCCCACTTCCTAATGGCCCAGTGAGCTCTAAACTCCATTTCAACAGGTAAATGACAGGTCTTGCCATAGACTAGTTGATATGGGGTCATGCCTATGGGCATCTTATAGGCCGTGCGGTAGGCCCAGAGTGCACCTGGAAGTTTATCCTTCCATTGCTTGCCCATCTCATTTACGGTATTTTGCAGAATGTTTTTTATTTGCTTATTGGAAGTTTCTGCTTGACCGCTAGTTTGGGGCTGATAGGGTGTGGCTACGTTATGTTGCACCCCCAAACTTGAGAGATACTTACGGAAGGCTGAATCTATGAAATGGGAGCCGCCATCACTAATGACTATTCTAAGAACGCCAAAACGGGGAAATATAACCTCATGAAACATTCGTCTCGCGCACTTAGAGTCGGCAGCTACGCAAGGCAAGGCTTCTACCCACTTAGAGACGTAGTCCACTGCTACTAGGATGAATTGACAACCCTCGGAGTTTGGGAAGGGGCCCATGAAGTCTACTCCCTAGACATCAAAGATTTCTACTTGAAGATTGCTAGTGAGTGGCATTGCGTCTCTAGTGTTGATGTTCCCATGTTTCTGGCAGCGGGGGCACCGCATGACAAATGCTCTCGCATCCTCATACATGCTGGGCCACTAAAAACCACACTGCCAGACTTTAGCATTGGTCTGGAATGCACCGTAGTGTCCTCCGTACGGGGTTGCATGGCTAGCATTGGTCCGGAATGCACCGTAGTGTCCTCCGTACGGGGCTGCGTGGTATCTCTCCAGGATTTTATAAGCCTCATGTGCGGGTACGCACCTTCTGAGGAGTCCGTCGCTACATATCCTAAAGAGGTACATGTCGTCCGAAAGGTGTAGTTGGCTCTCGTAGGCTAGCCGTTTCCTATTCTCTCCGGGGGGGACATATCCCGTCACCATGTAGTTTACTATGTTGGCATACCACGAATCGCCAGTGGTGACCTTAAGGAGGGTGTCATCCCGCAAGTAGTCGTTAATTGGGAGATCAGACGGGACTTGCATCCGGGACAAATGGTCAGCCACTGAGTTTTCTACTCCTTTCTTGTCTTTTATCTCAATGTCAAATTTTTGGAGTAGAAGAATCCAGCGGATGAGTCTCGGTTTTGCATCCTTTTTGGTCAGCAGGTACTTCAGAGCAGCGTGATCTGAATAGACTATAACCTTGGCCCCGACTAGGTAGGACCGGAATTTGTCTATGGCAAATACGACTGCTAAGAGCTCCTTCTCCATGGTTGCGTAGTTGAGCTGGGGGGCCAGTGAGCGTTTTGCTAGCATATGAGATAGCATAATGCTTCTTGTCCTTAGTTTGGCCGATGATTTCTGCTCGGAGACTGGCTACCTTGGAGACTGGGAAGAAGTTTAGGCAGAATTTTTCCTTGAGAACTTCCCAGCTCCCGTCCATAGTACTGACAGCCAGAGAGTACCATTTCTTTGCTCCTCCCGCTAGTTCCTCATCGAAAACGAAGGGGGCATCTTTGGCTAAGAGATTGGTCAAGGGCCGAGATATCTGGGAGAAGTTTTTGATGAAACGCCTATAGAATCCGGCATGGCCAAGGAAACTACGGATCCCCTTAACGTTTGTGGGAGGTGGAAGTTGCTCGATCACTTCTATCTTCGCTCTGTCTACCTCAATCCAACGTTCCGACACCCTATGTCCTAGGACAATTCCCTCTCGTACCATAAAATGGCACTTCTCCCAGTTCAAAACGAGGTGTTTCTCTTCACACCTCTGGAGGACCTTGTCCAGATTTTTCAGACATTCGGTAAAGGACTTTCCATAAACTGATAAATCGTCCATGAACACTTCCATAATCTCCTCAATCATATCGGAGAAGATAGACATCATGCAACGTTGAAAAGAGGCAGGTGCGTTACATAACCCGAAGGACATTCGCCGGTAGGCGTACGTCCCATAGGGGCATGTGAACGTGGTTTTACTCTGGTCTTATGGATGGATAGGAATTTGGTGGTACCCAGAGTAACCATCAAGGAAGCAGAAGAAAGAGTGTTTGGCTAATCGTTCAAGCATTCCGTCTATGAATGGAAGGGGGAAATGGTCTTTCTTGGTGGCCTTATTGAGTCGATGATAGTCGATACACATACGCCAACCAGTGACGGTGCGCTGAGGGATGAGCTCTTTTTTGTCATTGCGCAGCACCGTCATTCCTCCCTTCTTAGGAATGACTTGAACGGGACTAACCCATTCACTATTGGGGACATGGTAGATGATCCCAGCGTGAAAGAGTTTGAGAACTTCCTTTTTCACGACCTCTCTCATGGCATTATTTAACCGTCAATGAGGTTCCCGAGATGGTGTTGCTTCAGAATCGATCGAGATGCGATGAGTGCAAAGATTTGGGCTAATCCCTTTGAGGTCATGGAGAGAATATCCTAAGACCGATCGATTTTTCTCCAGGATAGTGATGACTTGCTGGGTTTCTACTTCGGAGAGCTTATCACTAATGATCACTGGAGTTTGCTTATCCCCAAAGAGGAAAGCGCGTCTTGGGCTGGCCTGGAGGGCCTCCGGTGGAGTCTAGCAAAGAAGCTGACCTGACTTCCTCTAACGGGTCAGGATCGGGGTCTGCCTCTATTGGAGTATTCAAAGATTGGGCATGGGAGACAGGGATAAGTTCTTTGCCGATCCTAAGCTCTACTAGCTGGTTTATTGGTGCTTTTTCCAGAATCTTCAAGATTGGCCTACCTATGAAGATTGGATGTGAGGAATTTTTGGGTAGGTCAAAGATGTGAAAATCCATGAAGAGTTCAGGGTCGTTGACATGAACGGGTGTGACCCGTAAGATCCCCAAACAGTCCAGGATTCTTCCTGGAGTAAACTGAAGTCGTTTTTGAGAAGACGACCATGATTTATCAGGGAATTCGGTTTGCACCAAAGAGCTAGAGATTATATTGATTCCGAGGCTCGGGTCATACCCAATTTCTCGGTCAAGGCCTATGATCTCACATAATATCCTTTTGGTTTTTCTGGGCATCTTGACCACCTCGGTCGAGGCTTCGGCCTCTTCTAGCCACTCCCAACTCATGACAGCAGAGAGACGTCCTAGGTACTCCCGCTGATATTCTAATTCCTCTTTGTCGGGGGCCTGATCCTTATGCTCTACACGTTGTTCCCTTGGGAAACTTGCTGCACTCCCGATGTCTTCGAATAAATCATCATCAAAATCATAGAGAGTGGTGTAGAGTGAATCATAATGGTCTGGGCTGGAATATGGTTGTGGTTCGAATTGAGCTTCAGGTTCTAATGTTATGGAAGAGCTAATGGATTTGGATTGGACTGCTATTGGCTCTTTAGGCTAAGGTTCAGGCTGCTTCTCTTCTTCATCGGGAGTTCATAATAGATTCCAGTGTAGAGAGTGTTGTCTAGGATACGATCCAGGACTATCCTCGCTTCACTAGGAACCAAATGAAAGAACGACCCTCCAGAAGCAGAGTCCAACAAAGTGGTGGCTACGGGACAGAGGCCAAGGCTGAAATGTTGTAAAACAACAGGTTCTGGTAGGCTTAGGTCCGGTCCTGAGGCCAGTATTTGCTTGAAACGAGCCCAGGCAGCTCCTAACGATTCTCCCTTTAATTGCTTAAAGTTAATGATTTCCGCTCCGAGACTGGCTATCTTGGAGACTGGGAAGAAGTTTAGGCAAAATTTTTCCTTGAGGACTTCCCAGCTCCCGTCCATACTACTGATAGTTAGAGAGTACCATTTCTTTGCTCCTCCCATCAATGAGAATGGGAATAGCTTCCATTTGAGTGTCTCTTGTGTCATGCCCGTAATGACGAGACACGAACAGTGTTGCTCAAACTCGCGCAAATGCGCCTATGATGGATGACAACAACAAAGAGAGAAGAGGAGTGATAGGAGGGTAGAGAGGGTACGAGTCTGGTAGAGGTATTCTACTGATTGATCGAGCAGATCAGAGGATACAGATAGATACTTGCTTTGGGACAAGGGAACCGGTGGACACACAGAAAGGGATGAGAAGGGGTGCCACTATTTCCCAACTGGGGAATCCTATGGACCGGAACTAACGTGATGGGCTACAAAGACCGGAAGGGCTGTCACCACCTTACGGCTACCACCTCCGTTGCGACGGGAATAAACTAAGTTAGTCTCAAGTATAGGCACCACGCCTACACTAGTCAACTAATACTTATCTCCTATAGAAAGATAAGCACCCAAGCTAAGCAACCAGTATACAGTTATACCAATCAACTAAGCATTGAACGAAGAACCAGCAAGCATATAAAAGTAAGAACTGAATGCTCAATTAATCAGAGAGAGATACAAGAGTTACCAGACAAGACCTGGATGTTACTCGAAGTGAAGTCGCATCCGTAGAGGTACAGCGGGAAGAGGGGCCAACACTCCGGCTCCTCTCCGGGACGCTCACCTCTCCTCTCTCCCTATTCTACTGATACAAGTGATGGAACTTAGAAACACTCACTCTACTCTTGTGTTGTGTGTTTTGCAGGTGAAACCAAGCCTCTATTTATAGTGGCAGAGGTCAGTTTGGAGGTTGAGCACCGACCAAGCAACTGGGAGCATCTTCGGGCAGATTCGGGCGAAGATCTCGGTTTGGCCGAACTCCCCGGTTCGGACGAACTGAGGGATGCACCGCCTTGGCATCCTACGGCCTGAATCACGCCCTGGAGGTGGTTCCCTGGTTCGGCCGAACCCACGTGTTCGCCCGAACTGGGCTCGGCCTAGTGCTGCACTGCCTTGAGCTTGCACGCGTGCTGGGCCAGCTCCTAGGGTCGGTTGGCAGGTCGGTTCACGTCCTGGGCTGGGCCGGAGGCCTTCTGGTTGACTTCGGGGTCTTTGTCAGGTTGAGTTTGGCCCCAGGGTGAAGTGGTGGAAGCCCGGGATGAGTTGGCGCTGACGTGGATGACTCCCGGTTGCTTGCACGGCTAAGGGGGGTAACCGGCCGAATCATGTCGTTCGGCCGAATCGGTCATTTCCGGCCCCTATAGTCCGTGTTTCTCCATTTTGTACCTGCACAATGGACAATCACCAAAACTCATGGAAATAGTCAGTGATAAGACCTATAGCTATGGTGTGTGTCCCCATTGTGTTTGTTTTATACTCTGTTGGAGGTCGGGAATCGGTCTGTAACGACCGCCAACAGCAGTCCCACTATAAAATCCATACTGACATCTTCCCATTTCCATATCGGGATTTCCATGGGCTTCAGAAGTCCTGCTGGTCTTTGATGTTCTGCCTTGATTCTCCTGCAAGAATCGCACTTGGCAACATACTCTGCTATGTCTTCCCTCATTTTCTTCCACCAGAACCTATCCTTTAGGTCTTGATACATCTTGGTACATCCTGGGTGGATGGAGTATTTGGACTCGTGAGCTTCTGCCAGAATGGTCCTTCTGATCTCTTGATCCTGAGGTACACAAATACGGTCTTTCAGCCAAACTATGCCTGCTTCATCCACTCAGAAGTCAGGTGCTACTCCTCGCTGGATATCCTCTTTTACTTCTTGGATTTCTGGACACTTTACTTGAGCTTCTTTGATTAGGTCTTCTAGGTTGTACTTCACCCTCATTTCCTCGGGTTTTCCTTCTTCCACTAGTTCGAGTTTTAGCATGTACAAGTCTTTTGCAAGTTCTGGCCGGCTATCTTCTATCATCAAGTTGTTGCAGTAGCTCTTTCGGCTCAGGGCATCTGCCACCACGTTGGCTTTGCCGGGGTGGTAGTGTATCTCCAAATCATAATCTTTGATCAGTTCTAACCACCTTCTCTGCCTCATGTTTAGTTCAGACTGAGTGAAGAAGTACTTCAAACTCTTGTGATCTGTGTAGATATCACACTTGTTGCCAATCAGGTAGTGCCTCCAAATCTTCAAAGCATGTACCACTGCTGCCAGTTCTAGGTCATGTGTGGGGTAGTTCTCTTCATGTTTCCTCAACTGCCTTGATGCATAAGTAACAACCTTGCCTTCTTGCATGAGGACACACCCCAGACCTTGTCCTGAAGCGTCGCAATAGACTACGAAGTCCTTGCGAATATCTGGTAGAGTCAACATGGGTGTAGTAGTGAGCTTGTGCTTGAGTTCTTGGAAATTGCTCTTGCACTTGTCTGTCCACTCAAACGGAACGTTGTTCTTGAGTAGCTCGGTCATTGGCTTGGCAATCTTAGAGAAGTTCTCAATGAATCTTCTATAGTATCCTGCCAGACCAAGAAAGCTTCGGATTTCCGTGACACTCTTCGGTTGTTTCCATTCTGCTACTGCCTCAATCTTTTCTGGGTCTACTGCTACGCCTTCAGCTGTCAGTACGTGGCCTAAAAGGCTACTTTCTCCAGCCAGAACTCACACTTGCTGAACTTCCCGTAGAGTTGGTGTTCCCTCAGCTTCTCTAGCACAATCCTTAGGTGCTCCTCATGTTCTTCGGTTGTCTCAGAGTAGATCAGTATATCATCGATGAACACCACCACGAACTTGTCCAGTTCTTCCATGAACACCTTGTTCATCATGTTCATGAAGTAAGCTGGTGCATTGGTCAAACCAAAAGACACAACGGTGAACTCGTACTGCCCGTATCGAGTTACGAAGGCTGTCTTGGGAATGTCGTCTTCTCTGATATTCATCTGGTGGTATCCTGACCTCAGGTCAATCTTACTGAAGTACTTAGCTTTCTTCAACTGATCTAGCAGATCATCAATTCGAGGCAGCGGGTATTTGTTCTTGATTGTTACAGCGTTCAGAGATCGATAGTCTACGCACATGCGCATAGATTCATCCTTCTTCTTCACAAATAGTACCGGTGATCCCCATGGGGACGCACTTGGTCGAATCACCCCACTTTCCAGCATTTCTTTCAGCTGTTTCTTGAGTTCCTCCAACTCTTCCACAGACATTCTGTACGGTCTCTTGGCAATAGGCCCTGTGCCTGATTGCAGCTCGATTATGAACTCCACATCACGGTCGGGTGGTAGTCCTGATAGCTCTTCGGGAAACACATCAGGGTACTCACACACTACAAGCACTTCTTCGATTGTCTTGTTCTCAATCGAGTACACCAACTGTCTCAGGTTGCATGTCCTGGGCTTCTTTACTGTCCTTCTTCTTTGTGGCTCTACTGTTACCTTGACCCCGCTAGGGTGTGTCAACTCAACTGTCCTGGGTAAGCAACTGATTACCCCGTGGTGCTCCGTAAGCCAATCCATTCCTAGTATGACGTCAATCCCTTCTGACTTCAGGATTGTCAGGTCTCCAGTGAACTCCTGCCCTCCTATCATCAGACTAACTGCTGGGCACTCTATGGTGCACCTAAGCTCTCCTAGGGGAGAAGTAGTGACTATAGGTCTAGCCTTAGGTATTGTCGGGGGAGACTGTTCTTTTATGAACTTGGATGAGATATACGATCCAGTTGCACTAGAATCAAACAGTATTAAAGCTGGAATACCGTTTACTAGGAACTCACCGAGCACGACGTCGGGAGCGTCCTCGGCCTCTTCCTCTGTCAAGTGGTTGAGGCGTCCCCTCTGTGCCGAAGCTGGCTATCTGTCTTGTCCTCCAAGTGCTGGCGCCTTAGCTGGGGTTTGCTTGTTCTTCTTTTCTGGACAGTCAAACGACTTGTGTCCGGGCTTCCTACAAGCAAAGCAAAAAACTGAGGTCCCTCCGCCAACTCTAGGCGTGCTGTTTGTCCTCCAGTTTGAGCTCCCCTGTCCTGTGTAGCTGTTGTTTCTGTTGCCAATGCTATTGTAGCTTCTGCTCTTGTTGCCAAAGCTGTCGTTGTAGTTGCCTATGTTTCCTGAGTAGTTGCTGTTCCTGTTGAACCCTGAGCTTCCCTGACTGTTGCTCTGTTGAAAGCCTCTTCTAAGCATGTTGCTTTGACCGCTCCTCGGTCTCTGGCTCAACCTGTTGTTGTGCAGTTGTTCAGCCTTTCGCTTTTTCTCCCTCCACGTGTCTTCTAGACCCACTCTTTCCTTCTCCACTGCGATAGCCCTGTCGATCAGTTCTCGGAGTGACCTGTGGGAACTCGCTGCGAGTGCTGTCCTCAGTCCTCTGTGTAAGCCACGCTGAAACCAAAATTGTTTCTTCTTTTCGGAAGTGACGTCCTCAGGGGCGTATCTCGACATCTTAGCAAAGTGTCGAGCGTACTCAGCTACAGATATACCGCCTTGGGTCATTGTCCTGAACTCCATTGCCTTGTGTACCATGACTTGTTCTGGGATATGGTACTCTTTGAAAGCTTCATAAAACTCTAGCCAAGTGATCTGAGCAGGGTTTGCGTGAGAGTCACAGTAGCTCTCCCACTACGCCTTTGCTGCTCCCTCTAGCTGGTGTGCCGCAAGGGCCACACACTCCTCTTCTGTGTAGTCTGTCAGGTCTAGTTTGGTCTCTATGGTACACAGCCAGTCGTGAGCATCAAGTGGCTCGTCCGAGTAGTTGAAGGTGGGAGCTTTCATCCTGATGAACCTTTCAATCTTCCTTTGCAAATCTTCTTCTCGGTGGCCCTGGCGGTTCTGGTTCTGGTTTCCCTGGATCTGTTGCATAGCTTGCATCATCTGAGTGTTGGCATGTGTCATCTATTGCATCAGCTGAGTTTGAGTAGTCATCACTTCTGCTAAGTTGGGCGGCGGTGGTGGCTGGTTGTTCTGCTGGTCCAACTGTGGCTCCACCACCGGTTCTCCCATTGCCACCTCTTCTTCTCTACCTCCTACTGTGTTGACATCGGGCTGGACCACGCCGGCTGCGCGTCCACGGCCCCTGCCTGCGGCGGGTGCTCTCCCGCATCCACGGCCTCTGCCACGACCTCTACCTCTTTCTGCCATAGCTGCCTCTTTTTGCTCAGCTTCCTCAAAATGGGCTAGCAGACGATTGGATCTCCGGATCGACATGTTGCTGAAGGAACAGATATCGTGGTGGTCATGCAATGGTTAAAGATAGTGGAATCTATAGTAGGAGCCGCACACATGAAAAGACTCAACACGAAAGTACACACAAGGTGAACACCAATTAAAACCGCAAAAACAGCCACAAGGACCGATCACTCATAATAGCATTACACTCTAGACATGATTACTATCCCGAGGCCAGCTCCCGGAACCTTGAGGATTAGTATATCTAAGCGTATGCTACATCGCGGCTGAGCCAAAATTGGGCATGATTTCTACTCTAAGCAACCACTCTTGAAGATAGATACATGACTCATCACAACTCGATACATCTGTTGAATCTGATTGCTACTTCTGTCACTGCCTCCTACAACTGTAGGTGTCTCTGAGGCGCGGTGCCAACCTCACAGTCTCATCCTCTGTCTGTCACTCCTATCACTGCCTGCTGCTGTAGATGCCTATGAGGCGCGCTGCCAACCTCACAGTCTCTGCCTCTGACCCTGCAATCTGTGCTTCCATAGGTGCCAACTCCTGTGCTAGTCTTGCTGCCTCGGGCGTGGAAATTCCGATTTCTGGTAGCAGTATCGGCTCTACCCGGCTCAGTGTGACCTGGTAGTGCTTTGTACGGGGCTCGACTCTGCGTGCTTCAGGAAGTTCTTGGTTCAGTGAGATCATTTCTGCCACCCTTTTTCTGTCAGACCTCACCCAACTGCTGAGGGTTCTTCACGCTTCATCCTTTGACATTAGTTGTTGAAGGTTCAAGTACTTCATGAGCTGGTAGTTCCGGCCATTCTTCTCCTTGTAGCTATCCACCTCCTCCTGAAGTTCTGAGTTCCGGCCATCCAACCAACTCACTTCTTTTTTCAGTTCCTCTATTTCTTCTTCTTTGGCGGCCAGGGCTTCATCCTTTGCTACGATCTGGTCCTCAAGCCTGATATCGCGAGCTTGCTGAGTAGCTCCGATCAACTCGGCCAAGTACCCTCTGCTGGTTGCTTCATACTCAAGTGCACAGATCTTCTGCTCTTTTGCCTCCAAGCGCCGTTCAAGCCAAGCAATCTTTCTATTTTGGTCCATAAGCTGGTTCTCTCTGCTCCACACCTTTTCCCTCAGTCTGACTACTTTCTCTTCCAGGCCCACGTTCAGGTACTCTTGCTCAGTCAAACACTGCACGGTGGTCCGCAGGGTCGCGTTCCTTTCCCGGTCAGCTGCGTGTGCCAAGAGGTTGACTGCAGTTCTGTCTCCTGGGTCTTCGAGTGCCTGTGGTAGGTACCGGAAGCGGGTGTTGCGAAGCTGGCGCCTGTACACAAGAGTAGCAAGTCTGACTATCCTCATGGCCACCATCTGAACAGCCCGAGTGTAGGTGTCTTCGCTGGCGGCTGCCTAGAGCCTCATTGACCTCACCATCCCTGAAACCGGTGGTATTGTCATCTGCAACTTTGTCAGTACCCCTTCTCCTAGCCCGTAGACGTAGACCTCGTAGAAGACGCTGTCAACGTCAACTCCCACCTCCTGACGTACCTCTCTCAGCAAAACTGCCAGGCCTCCACTAGCTGCACCGGTAGTCCGGATCTCCCGGCGTTCATTTGCTTCTCTTCTCACTGCCATCTGCCAGTCAGTTAAAGGGGTTGTTAGTAAGTTAGCAAGTTAGCAAGGTAAGGTAAGGGTAAAACAGTGTAAATAGTTGAGATTTACATAAGTATAGTTTTGAAACAGTCCAAGGAGTTTCATATAAAATGAGAGACTCATTTGAGCTTCTGGCCTAGATTTCCGGTCTAAGGGTTACTCCACCCTTCGTAGAAGATGTTGTCCACATCTATCCCGACTTCTTGCAACAGCTCTCTCAACAGTACTGCCAAACCTCCACATTCTGCTCCGGTTGTCCTGATCTCCTGTCGTTCAACCGCTTCTCTTCTTGCTGCCATCTTGCCAGTCAGTTAAAGGGGTTGTTAGTAAGTTAGCAAGTTAGCAAGGTAAGGTAAGGGTAAAACAGTGTAAATAGTTGAGATTTACTTATGTATAGTTTTGAAACAGTCCAAGGAGTTTCATATAAAATGAGAGACTCATTTGAGCTTCTGGCCTAGATTTCCGGTCTAAGGGTTACGCGCTACGGTCAAGTATGGCTCTGATACCAACTGAAATGAACTGGATTCTCAACGACGAGAATCTGACTCCCTGTACCCTCGAGATAGTCCTAGGAATAGCAGCTATCTCATACAGAACTCATTTCAGTCGAATATCACATCTATACAATGATAAAAGATCCAATACATGACATATATGAAAGGGAAAATTTGCTACAGGACATGCAAAGTGGAGCGTGTTTGCTGAAACACACCGTTGACCGCGTTATATGTTGTTGGACACTCTCGTTTTGTGCTAATTTGCTGAAAGACTCCGCCTCGATTAGAATAATATTTTTTGGCTGCGGAGGAGAGATAAAGGTGAGGAAATGTCCATTTTACCCTTGGTCCCATTTGTCAGATTTTTGGGGTGCGCATTCTGGAGGGAGCGCAACACAGCCTGCGCCGCAGCCGCCACTGCGGGAGAGGTGGAGTGCGAGCAGCGTAGTGCCGGTGCCGCCCGGCACGGCACGACGTCATTTGTATGCCAAGTCTGGAGGAGGAAGAAAGATCTGACAAATGGAACCAAGGGTAAAATGGACATTTCCTTAGCTTCCTCTCTCCTCCGTAGCCAAAAAATATTTTTCTAATCGAGGCGGTGTCTTTCAGCAAATTAGCACAAAATGAGAGTGTCCAGTAGCATATAACGCGGTCAACGGTGTGTTTCAGCAAACGCGCTCCACTTTGCATGTCCTCTGGCAAATTTTCCCTATATGAAACGTAGCGGTCTGATACAAGCCCTCTAGGCTAAATCGACAATAAGAAACAGCTACGAAGCGGTAGCTAAATCATCTAGGTCCACTTCCCGCAAGCATCCTTGAGCATAGCGCACACCCTTCAATCGTACCACCAGTCCTGGATGAACTCGTGGTCGGGGTCTTCACCTAAGAACCCAAAGTCTGTCCCCAAGGAAGTGGGACAGGTTCACGTCACCAACCATTTATGAAGCAAGCTTTAAAGTGGCCAATTCTAAGGTATAGAAATAATCAAGGTTTAAGCTAGGGTTTCCTATGCGAGCAGCAGCAATAACCCAAATTAATCTCATCACCAACTCCTTTCCTCACAAGCATATACACTCCCCAAAACCAACCATCATCCTCACATCCACATCGGGCTCGTCCTGCCGCAACAGGTTCCCGCAATAATCATCCGCCAACTCCTTTCACTCACTAGTCGACAAGGTAAGCTCCCTCCCCACCTGTCTCATCAGCAACGCTGGTCCAACCTCTCATAACCAAGGAAGAGGGAAGAAAGCAGAATCCCGGGCTAATCTAAACGCTATTCAGAAAGGTCATATGCGGTCGTCCATAACCGTGGACACGGCTATACGTATAGTTTTCACTCTGCAGAGGTTGCGCTCCTGGAACCATCCGGGCTGCAGACGGTAATGAGCCATCTAGAGACATAGCCCACAGGAAAGACCCTAAGAAGTAACGGTGCCATACTATCTCCCTGGGCTCGGGAAACACACTGAGCTAACAGCTGCCCCAGGGTCGTGAAACCTTCCCACCGGGGCCAGTTGGGGGCCGTGGTAAATCAGGGAGAGTACGCCTCAACGAGTCCCCCTTATACATATCAAACTCGAATCTCCTACAGATCTGGTACTGCACTAAGTAGGCTTGCTGGAACCCTCCCCATTCTGGGTAGACGGTGAGCACTGTAGTTCTCACTGGAAGTCATCATCAAACCGGTCCTTAATGATCGGTAAAGCGAGTATCAGCATCAAACGCGATCCGCCGCAACGGTCCACAATCGGCACCAATTACAGGTATAGCCGCCCAACTCCTTGTTGGCGGTCGTTACAGACCGATTTCCGACCTCCAACCAAGTATAAAATGAACACAATGGGGACACACACCATAGCTATAGGGCTTTTCACTTAATATTTCCATGAGTTTTGGTGATTGTCCAATGTGCAGGTACAAAATAGAGAAACACGTGCAATAGGGGACAGAAATGACTAATTTAGCCGAACGACACGATTCGGCCAGTTACCCCCATAGCCGTACACGACACCGGGAGCCGTCTACGTCAGCGACAACACGACAGTGACATCACATGACACGTAGGCGACCGCCATTTCATCCTGGGCCAATACAACTTGAAGCCAAGCACTAGGAAGCTAGCCAGGAGGGCCCACAGGGCAGAGGATGCACGGGAGAGCGAACCAGGCCACTGGGCCAGTTCGGCCGAACAGCCCAGTTCAGCCGAACTGCCCCCACATGCCGAACCGCCTCTGCACCGCCTCAGGATCAAGGCGGTGCTACGTGGCAGTTCGGCCGAACCGGCTTGTTCGGCCGAACGGCCCGACACCGCCCTCTGCAGCCTTGGCAAGGCCGAACCGGCTTGTTCGGCCGAACGGCCCGGCACCGTCCTCTGCAGCCTTGGCAGCTACTCCACCTCCACCGTCTTGGCTCCCCTATAAATTGAGGCCCCCGGTCACCTGCAAGACACACAACACAAGAGTAGAGTGCACACGAAGCACTGTTAGTTCTCCACTTGTATCAGTAGAGATAGGGAGAGAGGAGAGGTGAGCATCCCGGAGAGGAGCCGAAGTGTCGGCCCCTCTTCCCGCTGTACCTCTATGGATGTGGCTTCACTTCGAGTAACATCTGGGTCGTGTCTGGTAACTCTTGTATCTCTCTCTGACTAATTGAGCATTCAGTTCTTACTTTTATATGATTACTGGTTCTTCGTTCAATGCTTAGTTGATTGGTATAACTGTATACTGGTTGCTTAGCTTGGGTGCTTATCTTTCTATAGGAGATAAGTATTAGTTGACTAGTGTAGGCGTGGTGCCTATACTTGAGACTAACTTAGTTTATTCCCGTCGCAACGGAGGTGGTAGCCGTAAGGTGGTGACAGCACTTCTGATCTTTGTAGCCCATCACGTTAGTTCCGGTCCATAGGATTCCCCAGTTGGGAAATAGTGGCACCCCTTCTCATCCCTTTCTGTGTGTCCATCGGTTCCCTTGTCCCGAAGCAAGTATCTATCTATATCCTCTGATCTGCTCGATCAATCAGTAGAATGCCTCTACCAGACTCGTACCCTCTCTACCCTCCTACCTCTTCTCTTCTTTCCTTGTTGTTAAAATTATCTTGCATTTCTTTTTTTT
Source organism: Echinochloa crus-galli (assembly GCA_900205405.1). Lineage (NCBI taxonomy): Eukaryota > Viridiplantae > Streptophyta > Magnoliopsida > Poales > Poaceae > Echinochloa > Echinochloa crus-galli. Next base: position 505,304 of record OAMR01000547.1, on the reverse strand, counting down.
AACGTATTCTTCTTTGTAGATGTCCTCTGAGAAGCAAAAGAGAGAATCTGCACCACCTATTAGATCTTCGCATGGTAGTGCGCAATGACAAAAATGAGCTCATCCCTCAGCGCACTGTTACTGGTTGGCGTATGTGCATCGACTATCGTCGACTCAATAAGGCCACCAAGAAAGTCCATTTCCCCCTTCCGTTCATAGACGAAATGCTTGAACGGTTAGCCAAACACTCTTTCTTCTGCTTCCTTGACGAGGAACGAAGGCCGAGAGTCCATACGAGCATTTGCGTGAGTTTGAGCAACTCTGCTCATGCCTGACCATTGCGGGCATGACACAAGAGACACTCAAATGGAAGCTATTCCCGCTTTCACTAGCGGGAGGAGCAAAGAAATGGTACTCTCTGGCTGTCGGTACTATGGAAGGGAGTTGGGAAACTCTCAGACAGAAATTCTGCCCAAATTTCTTCCCAATTTCCAAGGTAGCCAGCATCCGAATCGAAGTTCTTACCTTTAAGCAAAAAACCTGGGAGAGATATCATGCAGCACCTTATGAAGGTCGCTATAGAGCGTTCAAAACAAAGGTCTGGCAATTTTCTCCTACATTTCAGCCTTGGCCTCTATCCCGTAGCCACCACTTTCTTGGACTCTGCTTCAAAAGGGTCGTTTTTTCATTTGACTCCTAGTGATGCGAGGATAGTCCTGGAGCGTATCCTGGACGACACTCCCTACACTGGAGTCTATGACGAACTCCCCGATGAAGAAGAGAAGCAGCCTAAACCTAAAGAGCCAGTACAGTCCCAATCCAAACCAATTAGCTCTTCCATTCCATCAGAACCCGATGCTCATTTCGAACCACAACCATATTCTAGCCTGGATTATTATCATCCACACTACACCACTCCCTACGATTTTGATGACGATCTATTCGATAACGTAGGGAGTGCAACAAGTTTCTCATTGGAACAAGTGACTGACATCCCCAAAACAGCCTTCACAACCCGATATGGTCTATATGAGTTCACTGTCATGTCTTTTGGTTTGACAAATGCACCGGCATACTTCATGTATTTGATGAACAGTGTGTTCATGGACTATCTTGACAAGTTCGTGGTAGTGTTCATTGACGACATTCTGGTTTTCTCCAAGAACGAGGAAGAGCATGAAGAACATCTGAGGTTGGTGATGCAGAGACTTCGTGAGCATCAGTTGTATGCCAAGCTGAGCAAGTGTGAGTTTTGGTTGAAGGAAGTAGCATTCTTGGGTCACGTGTTGTCCAATGGTGGAGTGGCAGTTGATCCGAAGAAGGTTAGTGATGTGTTGAGTTGGAATCCGCCTAAGGATGTGAGTGAAATCAGAAGTTTCCTTGGAATGGCTGGATACTATCGGGGGTTTATTGAAGGATTCTCCAAGATTGCTAAACCCTTGACGGCGTTATTGGAGAGAAATGCCAAGTTTGTCTGGACTGAAGAATGTCAAGTCAGCTTTGTGGAATTGAAGAAGAGGTTGACAACGGCACCTGTGCTAGTGTTGCCGGATATAACCAAGAGCTTCTCTATCTATTGCGATGCATCTCGTCTAGGATTGGGATGTGTACTCATGCAGGAAGGCAGAGTAGTAGCTTATGCATCGAGATAGTTGAGGAAACATGAGCAGAACTACCCGACACACGATCTGGAGTTAGCAGCTGTGGTGCATGCTTTGAAGATTTGGATGCATTACTTGATTGGACATAAGTGTGATATTTACACTGACCACAAGAGTCTCAAGTATGTGTTCACACAGTCAGATCTGAATATGAGGCAATGTCGATGGCTAGAGTTGATCAAGGATTACGACCTGGAGATTTATTACCACCCAGGGAAGGCCAACCTGGTGGCAGATGCCCTTAGTAGAAGGAGTTACGTGAATAAGATCACGGGACGTTGTTTACCGGAGGAACTCAGTTTAGAGTTTGAAAGGATGAGTCTGGGATTTGTAACCAGCGTCACTGAGATGGCAGTAGAACCGACCTTGGAACAAGAGATCCGAAAAGGACAACTCACAGATGAGAAGATCAAGGAGATCGTGGAACTGGTGGCATTAGGAAAGCCCCTGGTTTTCGAGTGGATGACCAAGGAACATTGTGGTATGAGAAGAGGATCTGTATACCAGATATAGTGCAGATCAGGGATGCAATTCTCAGGGAAGCCCATGAATCGGCATATTCGATACACCCGGGTAGTACCAAGATGTACCAAGATATCAAAGAGAGATTCTGGTGGTATGGATTGAAGCGTGATGTGGCAACCTATGTGGCTCTTTGTAGCCCTGTGTGATACGTGTCAGAGAGTCAAGGCTGAATATCAGAGGCCAGCTGGTTTACTCCAACCTCTGAAGGTACCTGAATGGAAGTGGGAGGAAGTCGGTATGGATTTCATCACTGGCTTACCTCGCACTCAGAGGGGATTTGACTCAATTTGGGTAATCGTGGATCGTCTGACCAAGGTGGCACATTTTCTACCAGTAAAGACCACCTACTCGGGAGCCAGACTAGCAGAGTTGTATATGGAGAGGATTGTGTGTTTGCATGGGTACCGAAAAGAATAGTGTCTGATCGAGATACCCAATTCACATCACATTTTTGGTGACAATTGCATGAGTCTATGAACACTAAGTTACAGTTCAGTTCGGCTTACCATCCGCAGACAGATGGGCAGACAGAACGTACGAATCAGATATTGGAGGATATGTTGAGGGCATGTGCTCTACAATATGGTGTCAGTTGGGACAAGAGTTTACCATACGCAGAATTTTCGTACAACAATAGTTATCAGAAGAGTTTGCAGATGTCACCATTCGAGGCTTTGTATGGCAGAAAGTGTAGGACACCACTATTCTGGAATCAGATAGGGGAAAGTCAGGTATTCGGACCTGAAATACTAAGAGAGGCAGAGCGACAAGTACAGATAATTAGACAAAATCTAAAAGTGGCACAATCCAGACAGAAGAGCTATGCAGATAACCGACGGAGGGATCTCAACTTTGAAGTTGGAGATTTTTGTGTACCTCAAGGTGTCACCCATGAGAGGCGTGAAGAGGTTCAACGTCAAGGGCAAGTTAGCACCTCGATACATTGGACCGTTCAAGGTACTTGGTCGGAAGGGTGAGGTGGCATATCAGTTAGAGCTACCGGAGAAGTTAGCAGGAGTACATGATGTGTTTCATGTGTCTCAGTTGAAAAAGTGCTTGCGAGTACCTGAGGAACAGATTCCGATTGATGAGCTGAATGTAGAAGTAGATCTTACCTATACTGAGCATCCTGTCAGAATTTTGGAAGAATCAGAGAGAGTCACCAGAAACAAGGTGATCAAGATGTGCAAGGTTCAGTGGAGTCGTCATTCAGAGGACGAAGCAACTTTTGAAAGAGAGGAAGACCTCAGAGCAGAGTATCCACAGTTATTCCCATCCACATCCGAATCTCGAGGACGAGATTCATCTTAAGGGGGGGTAGGTTTGTAACACCCTAAAAAATGCCTATTTTAAAAATTTAGTAATTAAATGGTATTTATTTAATTTTATGCTCATATTTATCTAAGGAAAATAAATTATTTATGAGAAATAAAATGAAATATAAGGTTAGAAACATTTTTGTTGCATACATGCCGACTGCATTGTGTTTTGTTTGTGAGCGGTTCAATTGGAATTTAATTACGGTTTAAATTCGAATTTGAATCGTTGTGTTTGGAGCTCTAGAAAAGTTGCAGCGGCCCGAGTTTGATTTCCCTCCCTGAACTTTTTC
>OAMR01000547.1:416542-455939 GCA_900205405.1 Echinochloa crus-galli | reverse complement strand
GAAGGAGTTGTTCACTTTGTTTGATGTTAAACTACTTTCTAGCTCTACATATCATCCACAGACGGACGGTCAATCAGAGCGAGTCAACCAGTGTGTTGAGATGTACCTTCGGTGTGCGGTTCATGAATCACCAAAGAAGTGGAAGTCATGGTTACCATTAGCTGAGATCTGGTACAACTTGTCTCATCATTCAGCTCTGGGTTGTTCTCCTTTCCGGGCACTGTATGGGTATGACAATGACTCTGGTTTATCAGTTGATCCACCTGAGAATCAGTCTGAGGCAGCAACTGTGGTTCAGGAGAGAGACCAACACATGCAGATGCTGAAGGAACGCTTAGCAGCAGCACAGAACATGATGAAGTTGCAGGCAGATCGCCATAGGATTGACATACAGTACCTGGTGGGCGACAAAGTACTCCTGAAACTTCAGCCCTACGCACAACATTCTGTGGTCAATCGCCCATTCCCTAAGCTTGCTTACAAGTTCTTTGGTCCCTATACCATCCTTGAGAAAATTTGGTCTTCTGCCTACAAGTTACAACTACCTGATGGTGTTTTGATACATCTGGTTTTCCATGTATCACAACTGAAACCTTTCACTGCTGACTATACACCAGTCTTCTCGGATCTCTCATCACTGATGGACCTGAGCACACATGAATTGGTGCCTGAACAAGTTCTGGAGCGCCGATTGGTCAAGAAAGGTAATACTGTTGTGGTGCAGGTGTTGATCAAGTGGAGCAAACTACCCGTCTCGTCAGCAACTTGGGAAGATTGGAATGTGGTACGCCAGCATTATCTAGGTGCGGTGGCTTGGGGACAAGCCACATCTTCAGCGGGGGGAGCTGACATGCCCAGGGGAGGGGAGACGTCGGAGACCTTGGGAGACGACATGTGAAGATTACGTTTTGATTTAGCGTTAAGCGTGTGTGTGTGTGCTGGTACCGCCTGTGGGCCCAGGAGGTCAGTGAGAGGAGGGGGAGAGATATATGGTTGATCGGCTTGTAAACAGAATCTATGACTTGTTTCAGATGAAAGGAACTGAGAGCCTTGAGACGGGTCATCGTGCCCGCTCTGCTCACGCTATCTCTCTCTCGATTCCGATCTACTTGAGCTCACATCCCGGCAATCATCGGCGGTCACGGGTACGACAACTGTGTGCGCCTCCGCCTCTTGTCGGTTCGAATGGCATGGCGTGGCATGGCTCAGCCCCGGCGCATGGAGCGAAAGGGCAGGGGCGGCATAGCGGCAGGGCAGGGGCAGGGCAGGGGGCAAGTAGAGCCGCGTGGTTGTGGGCGAGGATGGCCAGGAGTGTCGATGTGATTTGCCACGCACGGGACTCGCCGGCGAGTCCCGCACGGGCGAAGGACAGGAAGGGAGAAGAAAGAGATGGGGCTGATAGTTGGGTCCCATGTGTCAGTGTCATACCACTCAAAACGAGATGGGTAAAATGGATATTGAGTCCCTCTGTTAGTTCCCGTTTGCTTCAAAAATGTCGGAAGTGGAAGGGAGTGTAAGAAAAAGTTGAGTGAGTGGCTTAGAGAGAGCAAAATCTTTTTCCATGGTAGTTAAAGAATTTGTAATTTTTTTGATGGCTCACACGTAATTGACTCGTTTTTGAGAAAGGCAAAATGTGGAATGAGTAAATAAACGACGGTAACATGGTCATTAATTGTAAAAAAACCAACAATCCTTACAAAGTCTCTAAATTATTTGGAAACAAAAAAAATATTGATATAAATCTCTCATATCAACTGGAAGTCCTTAAGTGCATTTTCCTCCCGATTGCCTCCCGTTCTTTTCCTGGAAAATGCTTCTACCTGGTTAATCAGAAACTTTCTTGCGCGGTTAACTGCAATAACCAAGTAATATAACCATGAGGCAACAATCAAATTTCATGGTTCATGACTATAGAAAATGCTAGTACATGGTAAATCAGAAATTTTCCTACAAGGTTAACTGCAATATTTAAGTAATATAATCAGGAGGAAACAATCGAATTTTATGGTTCATGAATATATATAAAATGCTAGTACATTGTAAATCAGAAAAATTCCTGCAAGGCAACGATCAAATTTCAGGGCTCATGAATATACGAAATGCTGCTAATTTGTATTTATGGTAAAACATGCACTCATTCAGTTCACCTCTGGATGTTCGTTGAGTTCTCACCTTCTCAAACAATGTAAGTATTAAATGTGAGGATATGTACCTTGATAACACCAACAAAGAACGAGGACACGTGCTAAATGTTAAAGAAAAAAAACTCGACCATGGTGGGAGACTCCCACAAGAATTTGTTCTAAGACGAAGGTGTCGTGCTTCGAACCTAGGTCGGGATAGGAGTTTCAACGACTTATGGAGTTCAACGCTCTAACCGGTTCACCGCTTGGCACACGTGCTGAATGTTGTAGTTTGAAAACACACTTTTAGGATCCGCTATACATTTTGTAGCTAAAACACTGTTTCCCAGTTTAAATAATCCAAATAACAAGAACAGAAAAAGTGTAGTGTTAAAAATGTAGGGATGTTGTGATCCTCTTATTGGTAACAATTGTACAGCATGTTTCATTAAGACTGACAAGAAATAGAAATGGTGATAACTAAATAATCCAAATCATTAGAGCAGAAAAGGTTGCAATATAAAGGATGGGATGTTGTGCTCCTCTTACCTGTAACAACTGTACAGCAGGTTGCAATAAGATTGACAAGAAATAAAAATTCATTAGTGCCCGCCACAAGATAAACGAAACAGGCAGGAAGCAACTATAGGCAGGGGCCTGGCAGCATCCGGTAGGGGGGCCTGGCTGCCGTTATTCATGTGGTAACCACCATAACCGGCCTCTGGGACGATCTATTAGACTGACTTCAACAGGCAACGCAAATACAATTTTGCCTCTTGAACGGTCACTGTTCACGCAAAGCATCCCTCCAACTGAGTAGACATTCAGGGGAGGCAATACGCATCGGAAGAGAGAGGAGATGCAAAATCCTTAAACTATATGAGCAGAATAGTGGAGACCGAGTCAGATTTTTCTTCATGCGCTGTTGGAGACAACAGTTTTTGCAACAGCAAGGCAAACCTTGTGGGTGAGGCAAACCCGCCGATGCCTCTCCAATTTTGCATTCGCTTGTTGGAGTCAGCCTTAGGAACGAGGAAATATGACTGGGATATAGGACGATCTATTAGGAACCTGGAAAATAGGAACCCTAGGGCACAAAGTCTTCTACACCGATTGGACTTGCGCCAAGATCTACAACAGACCACATGAATACAATTTAAGAAGAGAGAGTGAGAGATTGGAAGACGATGGGAACATCTGCAACGAGGCTGGAGAATGACGTCTCCGCACGCGGAGGATGGAGAACGATGCCGGCGGCGGTTGGGGCGGGATCTCGTGACATCCAACGATGGACGAACGCCAATGCTGGAGAATGACGCCGAGGCAAGAGGACAGGACGTGGGTAAGATGGTGGTGGGAGCTCAGGTCTTCTGCTACCACCGAACAATAACCAGATTATAAGAAGAGCCTTCAAATAATAGTTCTCAAGAGTGTTTCATAAGATCCAAGCTGAAAAAATTGCATAGTCTATGAGGAAAACATAATACTGTATAAATGGACAAACGAGTAAACCAACAAAATATGGGATACTACTCAAGGACGATTCAACTAAACATATAATTTTTCCTCACTTCCCTTGGTCAATGAAATAAATGAGGTGAGTTCTGAAGTAACCCCTCTGTCAGGAGATCATGAGTCCAGGGAAATACTTTGAAATTTAAGATGAAAATGGTTTGAATATTCAGAAATTCAAGCTGACTGGTTTGGTGTTACTTGAGAAAACTGCAGGATGGACCTGTTCAGAAATGATCAGAACCTAAAACAGACCAGTTTGTAGCATCTTTCATTTGGATAGGCACAATCATGCATCATGTAATAGAAAAATTATACCATGATGCATTGCAGGATCAGAGAAGCCAGAGACTCAGAGGTACGCCTGCATAGGCAGAGTAATTGAGTAGAAAGAGCAACTGTACTGCATTATTGGTTAGTGGAAATAGAGGACAAATGCTCGTCAGCCATGCCAACGATAATAGTAAACTGACATTTTTTTCAGAAACCATGCACCTGCATGTGAAGGCTTAGTGCGGAAGTTAATCCTCACAATAAATTTCAGCAGACGACAAGATGAGAATCTCCTGACCTCGAATAAATTTCAGCATACGGCAAGATGAGAATCTCTTGACCAGGTGGCCATGACAACACAGACAAAATCATTCGTTATAACTGGTGATCAAACACAAACTGCATGATTGCAGGTAGCACATTGATCTCCACTAAACAACACAGACATTCCCTTAGGTATAGCGCCCGGAGCTCTTTTACGGTACCTAATACCACTCTTGGGTGGTATATGGTATATACATGGGTAATTTAGTAATTGCGACTATCCGTCGCCGGTCTCCGTACAGAGATAAGAGATAGACTTCGGGAAAATGAGGAACAGAGGGAAATGAATAAGATTGAGAGGGAAATGAAACAGCAGGTCACGGTAAATTTGAATGATCGAATGAAAAAATTACTTAATTACATTAATTACAGTGATGCCATTTATATTTCTTCCAATAATACCCTTATACTACCTATATCACTCCCCATATACTACTTATACCACTGGTCCACGTTATAATGGTATAACTTTTTTTTTCAACTAACAGAAGTTTATATACTACTCTTTTTTAACCAGTGGTATTCGGTATCATAAAAGACCTCTAGCGCCATTAGCTATACATTTTTAATAAAGCTAAAAAATGGCATGATAATTAAACAATCAGTATACAAAACCCTAAAATACCATGTTAATTCATTTCATAGACAGTCATATAAACTCTGCAGATGCATGATAAGTAAAATCCTTCAAAATGACCTCACAGCGGTAATATTTCCAAAAGGCAGTGAGATGTACATAAATTGAAAATATCACTTACACACTTCGAGCCCACAATATTACAGCTATAGTTTTTCATAATCACTAACCCATAGAATTCCCTAACAACTCTTTCTCAAATCCGTTTTCCTATGATACAGATAAGATAGTCTGTATGAGAGTAACTGTACATAAAAAAATGTCTGCCTTAGTTTCTTTAGTAATTCTAAGTGCAAAAATAAACAATCATAATATAATAAAATTCGGGCTACAATAAGGCTGATAAGAAGAATTATATTATTTGATCTCCAACCATTAACCGGAATTTTGGGCGGATCTCAAATGAACCCCTGGATCGAATTACGGTTAAAACATGTCTTAGAAAAATCCAATAGAACTCTAGATGGAAAGCTTAAGAAGAATCAGAATATATCAAGCCAATGCTTTAGCCAACCAGCTATTTTTATGGCCCCCTTCAGGCTTGAATGCAACTGTCACAGATTACGATATCTGGAAGATTTGGAGAAATGGGATCAGACTCAACAAAAGGAAATATAATTTGATCTGCCTTTCGCATAAGTATTACAAAATATCTTTGTCGTGACTGCAAAGAGCCATTAGAGAAAGTAAGTGAAGAGCTATTCAGTTTATGACAAATTTTAGAAAACTAAATATTTGTGAGATGTTAGATGTGGCATGTCTCCGAGTTGCAATATTCAGTAAATACTAGGTACCATGCCCGTGCGTTGCTACGGGTTTCCATCATGAGAAACAACATATGATTAATGCAAAACACTAAGCAAACCTACAACAAGAAAAATAGTAGCATTTAGCAGGTATATATATCATAAAAAGAGTGAACCGTCGTCTTTCAGTCCTACTGGGTGTGCGTACATCGTTCATCCATACATCAGTGACGCTGAAACTGAGTTTTACTTGGACCATCTTGGTTTTGCATGATGGGGACAACTAGTAACACATCTCCCACTGGCCTTTTACCTTCTCCCTTAATCATCAGACATTACAGATAAGGTAATTTATAACCAACGAGAGATCAACTCAGTTCAGTCATAGGAAGAGTTCTTGATGAGATCCGGGATGTTGTACTCGATCGAGCATGTCGTCCACAGCCTGCACAATCTTGGGCGTGAGCTTCTCAAACTTGTCCCACCCAACACATGTTTGAAGTGCAAGTCTGTTCCACCAGATTGCGAGTATCGATCAAGCGTGATTATGGTGCAAAATAAAGAAGAAAAAGGGCAGTAACTTTGAATTTGGATGGAAGAAAATGAAGGTTAGTCATCAATCAGTTATTGTGCTTTCTCAAAAGCAACACCGAAAAGATTCAAATGATTATCCCTATTAGAAAAAAACTTATTGAGCTGAAATTAGACCCATCAGAAACATTCATTCAGGCGATTTGGCAGGCAATTGGGAGTGTTCATTTAAATGTACAATGCATAAAGGAAGAATACGAACAAATGACAGATGCCCACAAACTAACTAAATGAAAGAGTCATGTCCAAATCTATAACTGAATACAAAAGTGACATCTAATTCTATGTGTATGGCTCGTGATTACTTACTGATAGTTCTACATGAATTCTCCATTTCCATTTTGACCCCTTTTCTGCTGACAAAGCAGCGAACAAAAATCACACCGCTTGTTGTTCCTCCCCCAAAGGCATGGTGATGAAGTAGTTTATCATAAGCTAATTATTGCTTGTCAAATCCAAGAAAGAGAACCAAATAATGACCAAAATATTAGCTATCACTAACTGAATACTCCACAAACCACTGTAGGAGGATGTTTCAACAACATACTACAAGCATCCATTGACTCCAGCAAAGTTCAAAAGGGTTTAAGGTTACAAAAGGACGCTATGAACAGTGAAACACCTTGGAAAAAAACATAGATGAGCACGCAAACAAACACAGTTATATTCTTCAGAAGCTTGAAAGTGACACCCTTTGCCCAGTAAGCTTTTTAGATACCATTTTCCTTCAGACCAATCAACATGGGTTATAGACCAATTAGTAATACTAAATTATTTATTTCTGAAAGCTTGGTATTCTTCTTACCAAGAGTATTTTTCCCAATTTTACCTGTAACCAGCTCCTTATCCTTGCTATTTTTCAAAAGTACCCAAGAAAGCAAACAGCCTCACGTGCTAGCAGCGGACATTCTTGAGGCTGGCCTGTGCTTCCCGTACCCTTGCTGATCGCGTTCGCGAAGCCAAACCCTACCTGTTTCCCTTTCACCCGAGCCTCGCCGGAGCTGCCGCCGAGCCGCCGGCAGGGCAGCCGCACACACGGCCAAACCATCTCCACGCACGAGCACCCGCAGAAGATCCCAGCAGCCGCATCTTGGACCACTCCCTCGGCGCACCGTGGACCCAGTCCACCGCGTCGGACCTAGCCATCTCGCGCTCATGGGCCGACAGCCCATTCCCGTCGGGCCGGCCCAACACTTTCGGTCCAATCCAGACCAGCCATCTTTTATTCTTTTTCATTTTCCTTTTAACGGCGCTGACACCGTGGCCCACCTGCCATAGGCTAGATTAGACTGACCAGCGGGCCCCACTGACGCCGCTGACACTTGATTGGTCAGCATTGACCAAGTCAACACTGACGTCACGCTGACCCCACTGATGACGTCAACATGACGTCATGCTGACATCAGCAGGCTGATTTTTGACTGATTTTCTTTTTCGGAAATTATTTAATATTTACAGAAAATGATTTAAACTTTGAAAATTAATAATAAATCAACCGTAGCTCAGAAAAATATGAAACCAGTTTTTATTTTTTTCTAAAATCATGACCTACGCATTAGTGCAGAGTTTGGTGTTGTTTGGGTCTTCTTGCTTCGCTGTTTTGGTGTTTCTTTGCAAGTAGTTCCCGTCATTATTTTCTTTTTGCGATCTTAGGAGGTCCGGAGAGTCAAGAGGAGGACGTCTACTACCCCAACTACCTCAACAAAGTGGAAGAGCAAGTCCCAGGTTCACGCCTAGCCATTCTTTGAAATACCTATTAGACATGCAACTAGTATGCTAGCGCTTTACTTTACTCGCATGATGATGATATGCCTGCACTGCCATTTATTTACCCTGTTTCCTTGCTACCTATTATCCATTTTATGAGAATGCTATGCTTGCATGTGTTGGGATGGTTGTGATTGATCTTCTTGGCGCGAGTTGGGTGGCATGGGTGGAGTTACAAAAGCTATGCGGTGGAGGCGAGTGATAACAACCCGGTCGTTTGATCGGGGTGCTTGGGAACTGCACTCGGGTAGTTCCTACGGAGTACCTGTTGCGGGTACATGGTTACTTTGGTTACTTTTGAGGAGTTTGGGTGGCTATACCTATAATGGGTGCCGATTGCGGACCGTTGCGGCGGATCGCTTTGATGCTAATACTCGCTTTACCGACAATTTAGGATCGCGTCGAAATGTCTGGAAGTGGGAATTACAGTGCTCACCATCTACCCGGAATGGGTGTTGGCACTCCTTACGACCTACAGATAAATCCGCAAGCGGACGGATACCGATGTAGCTTTCACCCGGGAGTATTCCAAGGTATCGATTTCCACGGAGAACGAGAAGTGTACTAATCCTAAACTAAGTTGTCCTAGGTAGATGGTGTGGATGAAATGGAATGGATGAGATGGATGATGACAACAAGGAGAGAAGAGAAGAGGTAAGAGGGTAGAGAGGGTACGGGTCTAATAAAGGTACTCTACCGATTGATTGAGCAGATCAGAGGATACAGATAGATACTTGCTTCGGGACTACAGAACCTCCGACACACAGAAAGGGGTGAGAAGGGGTGCCGGTTACCCTGAACCTTGGGTCCTAAGACACCGGAACTAACGTGATGGGCTACGAAGACCGAAAGGGCTGTCACCACCTTACGGCTACCACCTCCGTTGCGACGGGCAGAAACTAAGTTAGCCTCAAGTATAGGCACCACGCCTACACTAGTTGACTAATACTTATCTACTGCAGACAGATAAGCACTCAAGCTAAGCAGCTAGTATACAGTTATACCAAGAAGGAGTTGTTCACTTTGTTTGATGTTAAACTACTTCGCAGCTCTGCATATCATCTACAGACGGACGGTCAATCAGAGCGAGTCAACCAGTGTGTTGAGATGTACCTTCGGTGTGCGGTTCATGAATCACCAAAGAAGTGGAAGTCATGGTTACCATTAGCTGAGATCTGGTACAACTTGTCTCATCATTCAGCTCTGGGTTGTTCTCCTTTCCGGGCACTGTATGGGTATGACAATGACTCTGGTTTATCAGTTGATCCACCTGAGAATCAGTCTGAGGCAGCAACTGTGGTTCAGGAGAGAGACCAACACATGCAGATGCTGAAGGAACGCTTAGCAGCAGCACAGAACATGATGAAGTTGCAGGCAGATCGCCATAGGATTGACATACAGTTCCTGGTGGGCGACAAAGTACTCCTGAAACTTCAGCCCTACGCACAACATTCTGTGGTCAATCGCCCATTCCCTAAGCTTGCTTACAAGTTCTTTGGTCCCTATACCATCCTTGAGAAAATTGGGTCTTCTGCCTACAAGTTACAACTACCTGATGGTGCTTTGATACGTCCGGTTTTCCATGTATCACAACTGAAACCTTTCACTGCTGACTATACACCAGTCTTCTCGGATCTCTCATCACTGATGGACCTGAGCACCCATGAATTGGTGCCTGAACAAGTTCTGGAGTGCCGATTGGTCAAGAAAGGTAATACTGTTGTGGTGCAGGTGTTGATCAAGTGGAGCAAACTACCCGTCTCGTCAGCAACTTGGGAAGATTGGAATGTGGTACGCCAGCATTATCCAGGTGCGGTGGCTTGGGGACAAGCCACATCTTCAGCGGGGGGAGCTGACATGCCCAGGGGAGGGGAGACGTCGGAGACCTTGGGAGACGACATGTGAAGATTACATTTTGATTTAGCGTTAAGCGTGTGTGTGTGCTGGTACCGCCTGTGGGCCCAGGAGGTCAGTGAGAGGAGGGGGAGAGATATATGGTTGATCGGCTTGTAACAGAATCTATGACTTGTTTCAGACGAAAAGAACTAAGAGCCTTGAGACAGGGTCATCGTGCCCGCTCTGCTCACGCTATCTCTCTCTCGATTCCGATCTGCTTGAGCTCACATCACCGGCGATCATCGGCGGTCACGGGTACGACAACTGTGTGCGCCTCCGCCTCTTGTCGGTTCGAATGGCATGGCGTGGCATGGCTCATCCACGACGCATGGAGCGAAAGGGTAGGGGCGGCATAGCGGGGCAGGGCAGGGTTGTAGCAGTGGCGGGGAGGCGCGCGGGCAAGTAGAGCCGCGTGGTTGTGGGCGAGGATGGCCAGGAGTGTCGATGTGATCTGCCACGCACGGGACTCGCCGGCGCCGGCGAGTCCCACACGGGCGAAGGACAGGAAGGGAGAAGAAAGAGATGGGGCTGATAGTTGGGTCCCATGTGTCAGTGTCATACCACTCAAAACGAGATGGGTAAAATGGATATTGAGTCCCTCCGTTAGTTCCCGTTTGCTTCAAAAATGACGGAAGTGGAAGGGAGTGTAAGAAAAAGTTGAGTGAGTGGCTTAGAGAGAGCAAAAACTTTTTCCATGGTAGTTAAAGAATTTGTAATTTTTTTGATGGCTCACACGTAATTGACTCGTTTTTGAGAAAGGCAAAATGTGGAATGAGTAAATAAACGACGGTAACATGGTCATTAATTGTAAAAAAACCAACAATCCTTACAAAGTCTCTAAATTATTTGGAAACAAAAAAAATATTGATATAAATCTCTGTATGATGGGGAGCATCGACCTGTTGTTCGCGCGGATAGGTCAAGTGAGTCAAACACAAGAGCGAATTCAGGCCAATCAGGATTTCCAGGCAAGAGCTCTACAACAGGTGATTGAGGATCAGTCCTTCATGGCAAAACAGGTGTCGGAGACAGGACATGCAGTGGCTGAGTTACGTATCGGCCAGATGCGGGGAGGTGATGGTGACACAAGTTCAGAATTGGATGAGCGAGTTCCTAATCAACGCAAGCCACCAGATCTAGGAACTCATCGACATGGTCAGGATGATCCTCACCCACATCGATCGATGGGCAGACATAAAGGTGAAGGGGAACAGGAGCCACATGTCAACCGAAGGGACCTGCCCAAGTTGAAATTTCCCATATTCAAAGGGGACAATCCAACAATCTAGCATGCTAAGTGTGAAGATTACTTTCAGATATACAATGTGCCAAAGTGTCTCTGGGTCACTACTGCTTCAGTCAGTACGGAAGGCCGAGCAACAGCTTGGGGTCAGGTGCAGAGGTTTAAAGGAGGCTTTGGGTCTTGGGCACAGTTTATGCAGATGGTTGAGGATAAATTTGGAGCTTATGATTACATGCATGCTTTGGGTGAATTGCTTGAACTTAGGCAGACAGCTTCTGTAGAGGAATATGTGGAGGCTTTTGAGGATCTGCAATTTCAATTGGAGATGCACAATTCAGGATATGACACTATATTTTTTTAACACAGTTTAGTAAGGGTCTCAAGCCTGAAATTAGTGCAGGGGTACAAGCTCAGGTTCCCAAGTCCATGGAGAAAGCTATCATGCTTGCCAAGATTCAGCAACAGCTTTTAGAAAAACAGAAGCACAAATTTCCCAAGACCACTTATAATCAGAGATCTACATTCAACCAACCTGCCAAACCTGATGGCAAATAGGAACAGAAGACTACTACTCCATCTTATTCTCTGACCAAAGAAAGACAGAAGAGGGATTTCTGCAAGGCTAACAATCTCTATTATTACTGCAGTGAGCCTTTTGACCAAACTCACTTGGCTAAATGCAAAGCAAGACCAAGAGCTCAAGTCAATGCAATGGTAGTCAATGACCTTGATGTGACTCTCACTGATGAAGTTTTGGAACAATTGGCCTTGGAAGATTCCCTGTCCCAATAATTTTGCACATTGTCCTTGAATGCAGTGTCAGGCACTGATGGTGGAGATTCCATGAAATTAAGGGCCTTAGTGAAGAACAAAGTAATGCTCATACTTCTGGACAGTGGCAGCTCACACAGTTTTGTGAGTGAATCTTTTCTGCAGAAATGTGGCATTCAGCCTGAGTCTATGTCTCCTAAGGAAGTCAAGGTGGCTAATGGAGAGGTTATGTTAACTGACAAGGTGGTGCCTAACTTGGAATGGTGGTTACAAGGGCACACTTTTCAATCCAATATACAAGTGTTGGATTTAGGCCCTTTTGATGCTATACTGGGTTATGACTGGCTGAAATTGCACAGTCCAATGCAATGTGATTGGGAAGCCAGAACTATAACATTTCAAGATCAGGACAAATCTGTAATGCTTCAAGGGGTACAACCTGCTGGTGTGTCTCTTCAGGCCATCAATTCTGATACTCTTGTCAAGTGGGCAGCAGGTAATGATATTGGTGCATTCGCAGTGGTGGAGGTAATTCCATCTGAACCTGCTCCTGTTCCACCTGCTGTGCAATCTCTTCTTCATGAATATGAGGATATATTTGCTGATCCTCAAACATTACCACCTAGTAGATTCCATGATTACCAAATTCCTTTGCTACCAAACTCTGCTCCTGCCAACTCAAAACCTTATAGGTATTCACCTTTGCACAAGGATGAAATTGAAAAGCAGGTTAAAGCTTTGTTAGAGGCGAGTTTGATAGTTCCCAGTACTAGTCCTTTTGCTTCCCCTATCTTGTTGGTCCAAAAGAAAGATGGCACATGGCGTTTTTATGTTGACTATAGGAAATGGAATGACTTAACTGTTAAAAATTGTTTTCCTATGCCTATTATTGATGAGATCATTGATGAATTGGCTGGTACTGCATATTTCTCCAAGTTGAGATGTACCTTCGGTGTGCGGTTCATGAATCACCAAAGAAGTGGAAGTCATGGTTACCATTAGCTGAGATCTGGTACAACTTGTCTCATCATTCAGCTCTGGGTTGTTCTCCTTTCCGGGCACTGTATGGGTATGACAATGACTCTGGTTTATCAGTTGGTTTATTGGTGAATTTTCTAGGATTTTCATGATTGGCCTACCAATAAAGATGGAATGTGTGGAATCGTTGGGTAGGTCGAAGATATGGAAATCCATGAAGAGTTCAGGGTCGTTAATCTTAACGGGTATGACCCGCAAGATCCCTAAACAGTCGAGGACCCTTCCCGATATGAACCTTAGATGTTTCTGAGATGATGACCATGGTTCATCGGGAAGTTGAGCTCGCACCAAGGAGCTAGAGATTATGTTGATTCCGAGGCTCGGGTCGTACCCAATTTCTCGGTCAAGGCCCATGATCTCACAGAATATCCTTTTGGTTTTTCTGGGCATCTTGACCACCTCGGTCGAGGCTTCGGCCTCTTCTAGCCATTCCCGACTCATAACAGCGGAGAGACGTCCCAAGTACTCTCTCTGATATTCTAATTCCTCTTTGTCAGGGGTCTGATCCTTTTCCTCTACACATCGTTCCCGTGGGAAACTTGCTGCACTCCCGATATCTTCGAATAGATCATCGTCAAAATCATAGGGAGTGGTGTAGAGTGAATCATAGTAGTCTGGGCTAGGATATGGTTGTGGTTTGAAATGAGCTTCAGGTTCTGATGGACTGGACGAGCTAATGGATTTGGATTGGACAGGTATTGGCTTTTTAGGTTCAGGTTCTGGCTGCTTCTCTTCTTCATCGGGGAGTTCATCATAGATTCCAGTGTAGGGGGTGTTGTCTAGGATACGGTCCTGGATGGTGGTGGGGTACACGGACAACTTGGGTTCGGAATCAGAACAGCTACCGTTCCCCGGCAACGGCGCCAGAAAGCTTGTTGGCACTCCTTACGGCCTACAGATAAATCCGCAAGCGGACGGATACCGATGTAGCTTTCACCCGGGAGTATTCCAAGGTATCGATTTCCACGGAGAACGAGAAGTGGACTGATTCTAAACTAAGTTGTCCTAGGTAGATGGAATGGAGTGAATGGTATGGATGAGGTGGATGACAACAACAAAGAGAGAAGAGGAGTGATAGGAGGGTAGAGAGGGTACGAGTCTGGTAGAGGTATTCTACTGATTGATCGAGCATATCAGAGGATACAGATAGATACTTGCTTCGGGACAAGGGAACCGGTGGACACACAGAAAGGGATGAGAAGGGGTGCCACTATTTCCCAACTGGGGAATCCTACGGACCGGAACTAACGTGATGGGCTACAAAGACCGGAAGGGTTGTCACCACCTTACGGCTACCACCTCCGTTGCGACGGGAATAAACTAAGTTAGTCTCAAGTATAGGCACCACGCCTACACTAGTCAACTAATAGTTATCTCCTATAGAAAGATAAGCACCCAAGCTAAGCAACCAGTATACAGTTATACCAATCAACTAAGCATTGAACGAAGAACCAGCAAGCATATAAAAGTAAGAACTGAATGCTTAATTAATCAGAGAGAGATACAAGAGTTACCATACAAGACCCGGATGTTACTCGAAGTGAAGTCGCATCCGTAGAGGTACAGGGAAGAGGGGCCGACACTTCGGCTCCTCTCCGGGACGCTCACCTCTCCTCTCTCCCTATCTCTACTGATACAAGTGGAGAACTAACAGTGCTTCACCTGCACTCTACTCTTGTGTTGTGTGTTATGCAGGTGAAACCGGCCTCTATTTATAATGGCTAGGGTCGGTGGAGAAGTGCAGCAGCGGCCATGCAACTGGAGGTCGGTGCCGAGCCGTTCGGGCGAAAATCCCGGTTCGGCCGAACTCCCCGGTTCGGCCGAACCGAGGGATGCACCGCCTCAGCAGCCAAAGGCCAGGATCGCACCCTGGAGGCGGTTCCTGCCTTGCACGGCTAAGGGGGGTAACCGGCCGAATGGAGTCGTTCGGCCGATTCGGTCATTTTTGGCCCCAATAGCGCGTATTTGTCGTAGTTGTACCTGCACAAGTGACACTCACCAAAACTCGTGGAACTCCCTTAGAAATAAAACCTAAGTACATGGAATGTTGCATAGACTCTCATTTATTCCCGAGTATTGGTGGTCGAATTTGGGTTGTAACGACCGCCAACAATGGGGAGGGTTCCAGCAAGCCTATCTAGTGCGGTACCAGGACTGTTAGGAGAATTGAGTTTGATATGTGTAAGGGGGACTTGTTGTTCCCTGATTTACCACAGTCCCCGACTGGCCCCGGTGGGAAGGTTTCACATCCCTGGGGCAGATGTTAGCGTGCAGATGTTTCCCGAGCCCAGGGAAGCAGGATGGTACCGTTACTTTATAGGGTCTTTGCTGTGGGTTGCGTCTCGAGCTGGGGCACCAGCTCGCAACCCGAGTGGTTCCTGGAGTACAACCTCTGCAGAGTGAAAACTATACATATAGCCACGTCTACGGTCACGGACGATCCTTCTTCTGGTTCATCAGACTAGCATGTGATTCTGCTTTCTTACCTTTACCTTGACCTGGGTTATGAGAGGTTGGACCAGCGTTTGCTATTGAGACAGGTGGGGAGGGAGCTCACCGTGTCGACTAGAGAGTGAAAGGAGTTGGCGGATGATTATTGCAAGAACCTGTTGCGGCAGGACGAGCCCGATGTGGATGTGAGGATGATGGTTGGTTTTGGGGAGTGTATGTGCTGGTGAGGAAAGGTGTTTGGAGATGAGATGATCTTGGTTATTATTATTGCTGCTCTCATAGGAAACCCCCAGCTTATATTCCTTGAATATTTTAATACTAGTCTAGTCCACTTTAAAGCATTGCTGCATATTATGGTTGGTGACGTGGACCTGTCCCATTTTCTTGGGGACAGACTCTGGGTATACAGGAGGAGATTCCGAGTACCTGATCAACCACGACGGTCAATGCAATTGAGGGCTATGTGCTGCGCTCAAGGATGCCTGTGGAGGTGAAGGCCCGAAGCTCCTGAAGATTATAGCTATCCGTTGTGTAGCTGTTTCCTTTCTGTCGTTTAGCCTAGTGAGCTTGTACCATACCGCTATGTATTTAAAACATGTTTGAGGACATTAATCAATGTATGGATATGATATTCAGCTGAAATGAGTTATGTATGTGATAGCTGTTGTTCCTGGGACTATCACAAGGGTACAAGGAGTCGGATTCTCGTAAATGAGAATCCGGATCGTTTCACCAGCTGCAGATGTCGATGACACCGAAAGACTTGATGCCAGCGCGCCAGCTGAGACTACTGATGTAGTCATTCCACCTGCTGAGGATATATCAAGTGACCCTGCACCAGGACAAACTACTATTGTAGTCGCCTCAACAAGTATTCAGGTATATGTTGACAACTTTTCATATATTGAATGAATCTTCATCCATTTATCATTAACTTGAACACTTATCTCTCATCAAAATTCTCAGGCTGGCGATAAGCAGGAAACAGGGGCACCCAACACTGATGTGCGTGAAGTGACGCCAACCAATACTGAAGACAAACTGAAAGATGTGAGTAGATTTTATCATGAATATGGGTAAAAACATGATCTCGTATTGAAAAATTGTAAACTTTGTGCAGGTTGAGGTGAAAGGCAAGACTCCAATGGATGAAGCCTATGGATTGCGCAACCATCGACAGCTTGCTCTCGTAAGAATATGCAACCTGAATCATTACTTCAAGATCATAGGCAATATTGTAATAATATATAAATGCACAGGCCTGGAGATGCAAAGCTATTGACCCGCATTCACGAGTTGGAAACAGACTTCATCAATGCTCGTGAAGCACTCGAGGAAGCACGAGAAGAGCACAGGAAGGAAATCCAGGCGCTCTAGAGGCAAAATAAGAGCCTTATTGATGTGAAGAGTAGGCTGGAGACCCGTGTCACCAACTTGTTGAAAGAAAATACTGGTAAGAACTCAAAGACTTGTCTAGAAGTATTGAGTTGTTAGGGTAGCAACTATTATACTAACAATATGCAAATACGGTATGTAGAATTGAAAAAGTGGGTGGATGAAGAAAAAGGTAAAACCACGAGCTGGTATAACCTGACTCAGCGGCAGGCTGAAGAAATTAAGGAGCTCAAGGCATCGATCGAGAAGAAAGATGCCAAGTATGCCAAGGAGCACCAAATCCGCGTCAACATGGAGAAGGAGGTTGCGGGATCCTTGAAGACGGTACAGCTTAAGCAAGATGAAGTGAACAACTTGCTAGCTGAAAGAAGAGAGATTGAAGAAGCCGTGGATCCGATTGTTGAAATGCTAACTCCAGAAGGTGTCGAAGCAGGTAACTTGTATCTGCTAGAGCGTGTGCGACAAGTGCCATAATTGGTGGGTGATTTCTGCAAATCTACCCTGAAAGACTGCACGAACAAAGTGTTGGCGCTGTTCAAGGCACACAATCCAGAAGCAAAGATGGAGCTGAAGTATTTGCCGACTTGAACAACTGACGAGTAGTATGAAGCACTTGTAGCAGAAATAGAGCCAATGGCGGAAGAGTTTGTAAACTTGCTAGTGCAGAAGAATGACTCGTAATGCAGTTTGAAATTGCCCTGTAATGTTGAGACAAAACAATATGTACTCTGCTACTTCTATTGTGAAGTAATTTGAGTCTTTATGCTGAATATGCATCAAATTTTGAGTACTTGCAATACTATGGCATGTAGTCATGATGTGTCATTGACTTGTTTACTCATGGTAATAATGAAGTTGGTCATCTGTAGACCTGATAGACCTGATGTGCCTAGACGAGTTTGAGAAAGACTCATGTGGGTTGCTGGTGCAGAGCCATAACACTACTCAGAGTAGTTTGTACTGTTAATTGCATGAAGTAGGTAAAAGCAATACAATTGTATGCTATGTACAAAGCAATGGAAAAACTCTGATGAGCTCTAGCTGTGCTTGTCAAAAGGAGTCTGATAGAGTCGGCACAAAACACAGAGCAGAAACTCCTTGCTATGTCAAATAGAAGCGATACTAACAACACAACCGTCTATAGGCTGGTGTAGCTCTACCATGACTTATGAGGCTTGGTGGCACTTTTTGGAAAAAGAAGTCATGGTTTCCATCGACGAGTTGTAAAAACAACTACCCTGGGCTTGAGCTATTGAAGCAAAAGCATAACACAAGGATCTCTGATGAGAATTAAATATAAAGAAAAATTCAATGTAACATTTGACAAATAGACAATAACTTTATTGATCTCTTGATAATCAAAAAAGTACATGAGGGTCGCCCGAAAACTCGATTACGAGTAGAACTTCTTCAGATGATCAATATTCCATACATTTGGCAAATCTTCGCCTTCTTGAGTTTGGAGATTGTTGGCACTCCTTAGGGCCTACAGATAAATCCGCAAGCGGACGGATACCGATGTATCTTTCACCCGGGAGTATTCCAAGGTATCGATTTCCACGGAGAACGAGAAGTGGACTGATTCTAAACTAAGTTGTCCTAGGTAGATGGAATGGAGTGAATGGTATGGATGAGGTGGATGACAACAACAAAGAGAGAAGAGGAGTGATATGAGGGTAGAGAGGGTACGAGTCTGATAGAGGAATTATACTGATTGATCGAGCAGATCAGAGGATACAGATAGATACTTGCTTCGGGACAATGGAACCTATGACATGCAGAAAGGGATGAGAAGGGGTGTCACCAGATCCGAACTGGGGGATCCTACGGACCGGAACTAACGTGATGGACTACAAAGACCGGAAGGGCTGTCACCACCTTACGACTACCACCTCCGTTGCGACAACAAAGACCGGAAGGGCTGTCACCACCTTACGGCTACCACCTCCGTTGCGACGGGAATAAACTAAGTTAGTCTCAAGTATAGGCACCACGCCTACACTAGTCAACTAATACTTATCTCATATAGAAAGATAAGAACCCAAGCTAAGCAACCAGTATACAGTTATACCAATCAACTAAGCATTGAAAGAAGAACCAGCAAGCATATAAAAGTAAGAACTGAATGTTCAATTAATCAGAGAGAGATACAAGAGTTACCAGACAAGACTCGGATGTTACTCAAAGCAGAGCCGCATCCGTAGAGGTACAGCTTGAAGAGGGGCCGACACTCCGGCTCCTCTCTGGGACACTCACCTCTCCTCTCTCCCTATTTCTACTGATATGAGTGGCGGAACCTAGTGATGCCTACTCTTCTTCTTGTGTTGTGTGTCTTTTGCAGGCGACCAGGGGCCTCAATTTATAGTGGCCAAGGGCGGTGGAAGGCAGAGTGGCAGCCAAGGCACCTTAGAGGCGGCTCTGGGCCATTCGGCCGAAGAGGCCGGTTCGACCGAACCGGGGTGTTCGGCCGAACGGGCACGTGGCACCGCCTTGGTGCCGAGGCGGTTACTGAGGCGGTGGAGCTCTGGGGGCGGTTCGGCCGAATTGGGCCGTTCAGCCGAACTGGCCCTGTGGCCTGGCAGCGCTCCCCCGTGCAGCCTCTGCCCTATGGGCCCTCCTGGTTAGCTCCTGGTACTTGGATTCGTGTTGTTCCGGCCCAGGATGAGGTGGCGGTCGTCCACGTGTCATCCCGGTCGCTGCTTGAGTGTCGGTCAACAAGAACGGCTCCCGATGGCGTGTACGGCTAAGGAGGGTAACCGGCTGAATCGTGTCGTTCGGCCGAATCGGTCATTTCCGTCCCCTATAGCACGTATTTCTCCATTTTGTACCTGCACAATGGACAGTCACCAAAACTCGTGGAAATAGTCAGTGATAAGCCCTATAGCTATGGTGTGTGTCTCCATTGTGTTCGTATTATACTCGGTTGGAGGTCGGAAATCGGTCTGTAACGACCACCAACAAGCTCCCCTAAACTTAGATCTTTGCTCGTCCCGAGTAAAGAAATTAAAACATGAGCAATACTAAAGTAAGGGTTCTTTCATGACATAAATATTGCATATTGAATATTCCAAACTTTTCTCCATACCTGTTTTGTAGTGGCTAGTCCCTGAATCTTGGGCGGTTGATAGTCAGAACGGCTCTTACAACAAGATCCTCTTGCTCATCCTGCATTCGGGGTTTTTCTGGTTTTCACAAATAATAGACCCTTGTCCCTTCATCCCAATTCTCTCGGCTCTCTGGAGTCACTCCTTTTTACTCACTCACTCTCTTTTATATTTGTCTTTGTCTCTCAGGTGGTGGCCTTGTCACGTCATGTATTTCTGTCGAACCGAAGATTGGTTCCCAGAGTGTTCATCATTGTCCTTGGTCGGTTGCAAGTTAAGGATGTTCATGTCGGTCCTCAGCCTCGTGACCCCTTTTCTTTTCTCTTCCCCTTTTGGGAATTTTCTTTTTCTTTTTCTTTTTCTTTTCTCTCTCTCTTTTTTTTCATTTTTTTCATTTTTTTCATTTGGACTTTCATGAGTCCTTTATTTTTCAGGGCATCACCAAGGCATGAGGGCTTCTACTATACTCTGATGATAATTTGCTTGCAACAGATTTGAGGCAATGTGACCATCTCTGGGGACTCAAAATTCGACAAGACATCACACTAGCCAAGACAAGTCTCAGGAGTAAACTCTCAAGTATTTATGTCAAGTGGTATTTGTGGACAGGATGAAGGGATAGGGTATCATTTTATATTTTCAAAAATGTAAATCCTCCCGAATGATGGAATACACAATTGATTGTTTTATCGAGACATATCACAACAATCAACAACCTAGATCAGGGGGTTCCTATCATGAGTTATTTTCACAGGCAATAGGTACTTGGTTTGAAATAAACAAGAGGCAAAAATTCATGGCATGAAAGAACAACCAAGTTCATTTCGTTTAAATGATGTGAGGCATGCATAGTTCAATTTTTCGAAACGTGACAACATAGGAAAAATGGACAGAGGGAAAAAGTGCAAACCAGCGTGCAGGTGCGTGAAGGGGGGCAGCCTGGCTGGTGCGTGTTCCGTCGGGCAGTGTGGCTCCTGTGTCGTCCTATGCTCAAGTACTTCTCAGTTAGTCATGGCATACTCCGGGTGGCTCAAATGCACCAGCCGGAGCGTTAATTTTATTCTTTTTGCAAACAACTCAAAGTTTATTTATTCATCGAACTAAGATTTGGAAACAAACAAATGGAAGGGAAATAAAATTCAGACCACCCTAAACATTGATCTAAAGAAATAAATTAAATAAACAAATAGCAAACCAAACTAAACTAATGGTGCTCTATCTAAAAGAAATGACCACGAGACACTATTCTGTAGGTGGTCCATAGAGATCCTCGTGTCCCGTGGCCTTGAAAGGCCTCTTGAGCTTTGCACACAGGGCCCTGCGGGGGACTTCCATCTTGTCCTCCCACTCCATGCGTGCGACCTCACCTTCCGCCACCTTCTCAT
Organism: Echinochloa crus-galli; assembly: GCA_900205405.1. Classification (NCBI taxonomy): domain Eukaryota; kingdom Viridiplantae; phylum Streptophyta; class Magnoliopsida; order Poales; family Poaceae; genus Echinochloa; species Echinochloa crus-galli. Next base: position 434,683 of record OAMR01000547.1, on the reverse strand, counting down.
CTAGGTGGTTGATCCTCAGCTTCGCCAGCGCCAGCTCCTCCTTCAGGCTCTCCACGGTGTCACACCCCAAAATTTTCGAATTTTAGGCTGTGAGTTTTGCCTTTTTGTGGCCTCTGTTCTATGTGTCTTGCGGAAACCTTTGCTAGCCCCTGAAGTTTAGGTTTAATTGCAAATAGATCCCTCCAACCCTGTTTACCCCATAGATTACACGTTTTAACTCCGATTCAACCCGTTCTTGTTGCGTTAGCTTCATAACGACTCAAACTACGATCTAGTACTGTTATTTACCATGTGACATATTTCTATGCATTCATGCTGCTGCATTGTGTTTTGCTTGTGTGTAGTTCAAATTTGAATGTAAATCTAGTATAAATTTGAGTTTGAATCGCGTTGTTCTGAGCTATAGAAAAGTTGTTTCGGCCTGAGTTCGAATTCGCCCCCTGATCTTTTCCCACAGCTCGTTTTCGCTCCTCTCTTTTTCTTCCGCGGCCTGCCCAGCCCGTTTCCCTTCTTCCCCACGGCCCGCCTCCTTTTCCTCCACTCGGTCCAGCTCCAGTCGCGGCCCAACGCTCGCAGCCGGCCCATCCCTCTCTCCCGCCGATTCGGCCAGCTTCGCGTTTTCTGAATAAAATATAATTAAGTTCCATCTCGGTTCTTGTAAAGTGAAATTAATTTGATTAATATTTACTTAAGTAGCTCTTTCTAATTAAAAGCAATTTAGAGTTAAACTCCGACTTTTAATAAATAAATGTTAACATTGATTAATACTAACATAAATGTGTTTTTGATTATAATATTGATTTAAGCAACATGGTTCATAAAGTTATTCGATTAGATGCTCTCACATATTTTATCTTAAAATAAAATAATTAACTTTGCATAGTTTATACATAAACAATTATACATAAAATATGATTAAGTCCTACCTCGGTTTTACAAATTCAAATATAATTATTTGAAATAATCTCTACTTATGATTTTCTTTAGTTAAAATCAATCAAGCGTATAGTGGTGTCATTTAATAATCAAAATCCTTCGATAGTTGTATCTTTTCGACCGTTGCTCCGTTTTCAACGATCCTTACACTCACGTGATCACCGAACCAAGCCCTATCCTTTAGCGCGCTCTTTTAATGCTTTCCCTTTGATTGGTGTACTGTTCTTAGTTGTGTATTGTTTGTTTGCTTGTTTAGCTACTTGTGTGCTCGATGATTGCTGCGAGTAGAGGTAAGTCATTCAAGAGATTCAAGATGAAGAACTAGAGGCGGGGACGATGGGCGCTGTCTCTTATACACATCTGTTATAGCACGGACAATCCTTGCTACCTACACACCCTTTAATCATTTATTTCATACATGCATGTGTCTAAATTGATGTACCTTTAAGGTTGTACCTAGTTTTGATTATCCTGTCCTTGTTTACCTTGGGTTTATGCATATGGGTAGAATCTCTGCTACGCACAGCTACTATCACTATTATTTAATTGATAAATTGGACTCAATGGTTCACTTTGACATGACGATAAAACTTGCTTTTTAGCAACATGGTTTAGGGAGCTAGAGCATGTGCTGTGTGCTTTGCTCTAGTGTCAATCCGTAAGGTTCGGTTCTTAAAGCGGCAACCCAGGAGCCTGTCGCCACCGCTAGAACTATAATGGCTCTGGTCTTGGACAAGTAGCATGTACGGCTCTAGCTTGATAGTGGTTACCGATAGGGCCGACGGCGTTTATGAGAAACATGGGTGAGAGTATGTCTTGATCCACCGAGGATGGGAGATCCGTCAGCTATGTCCCCGTGAGGCACAGTCCCGTGTTAGGAGTCTCAGCGATTGAGAACTCCGCACGTTGTGCATTATTGGGTGCGATACCCGCGCGTTGGACGCCATTGACCCCCCCTATGGTGTGACTCCATAGGCATACGTCATTCTCGGTGCCTGGGCCATGCTGCCTGTGCTGTACCATAAGCGGCCACTGTCTTGTTAGGGTGTCTTGTGAAAAGCCTCGTAGCGTCCCTATGCAGTCACACCTCGGCAGTGTTGATGTGCGTGGTTGGGTGCAAAGTTCCTTTGAACTTTTACGTGACTGGTGGGTAAAGGGCGAAACCTCTGCAGAGTGTAAATCTATCATGATAGCCTTGCTCAGGGTCACGAGCGGCCTGGATCCTTTTTTATTAGAAGATGATGTTTATTTATGTTTAATGTCACTTACACTTCGTTAATTGGGTTGCAACTGGGTTTCATTCACTTGTAGTAACTTGGATAATGCTAAAACGAACCAATTAAAAGTGCTAATGCAGTTCAGCCGTGTCAAGCCTTTCTTTGAGCCTTCATACACCGTGCTATACTTGCTAAGTAAGACATTTACTTACGCTTGCTATTATTCAACAAAATCCCGGATGGGTAACAGATGAAGTTTCTTGAGGATCTTCCGTACTACTGAGCTGTGGTCAACCAGTCGGTGGCCCTGTGGACTTGAGGCTCTACCTATTGAGAGTTAGACTTCCGCTGTGTTTTAGGTAAACTCTGATGTAAAACTATTTTTATTCGAGCATATGTACTCTGTTTATCATATTTGTTAACTATATGTGTTCTGTGGACTTCCTGGGCACACATATAGTAGCATTTGGGTTTCTGTGTAAACCCGGGTGTGACAATCCTAAACCTGAAGAGCATGTACACCTACAATCCAAAACCATCAGCTCTTCCATTCCATCTGAACCCAAAGCTCATTTCGAACCACCACTATATTCTAGCCTGGCCTACCATCATCCACTCTACACCACTCCCTACGATTTTGACGATGATCTATTCGATAACGTAGGGAGTGGTGTAGAGCAAAAGGATCCACCACCCAACAAGGAAGCACTAGAATACCAGAGAGAGTACTTAGGATGTTTCTCTACAATTATAAGTCAGGAATGGCTAGATGAGGCTATAGCCTCAACCGAGGTCGTTAAAATGCCCAAGAGAATCCGAACAATCTTTTGTGAAGTAATGGGCATAGACAAGGAAATTGGGTATGACCCGAGCCTCGGAATCAACATAATCTCTAGCTCTTTGGTGCGAGCTCAACTCCCCGATGAACCATGGTCATCATCTCAGAAATGTAACACCCCGCCCTCCAAAGCCGCCCCGCACAGCCCTTCCGGGGGGCGCGCACGCGTACACATAGCACCCTACTTACACTTTCGTCCTCGCTTCGTGTAAAAGGGTTAACCCGAAGGTGCTATGGCTGGAAGACAAGGGCTTATAAGTTGCCTCCACCCTATCTAAACTAGCAAGGTGGCACTAAACAGGTGCATCCCGCACTCATGGGCCACTACTGGGCCATACAAACTGGGCCGGGTGTGACACCATGGTCATCATCTCAGAAATGTTTAAGGTTCACATCGGGAAGGATCCTCGACTGTTTAGGGATCTTGCGGGTCACACCCGTTAAGATTAACGACCCTTATCTTTTCTTGGATTTCCATATCTTTGACCTACCTGAAAATTCCACTTACTCCATCTTTGTTGGTAGGCCAATCATGAAAATCCTAGAAAATTCACCAATAAACCAGCTAGAGCTTAGGATCGGAGAAGAACTCGTCCCAGTCTCTTATTCTTATTGCTTGAATACCCCAATAGAGACAGACCCCGATCCTGCTCCAATAGAGGAAGTCATGTCAACAACTCTGGCAGACTTAGAGCAAGGGAGGAAAGGGAGGGGGAGATAGTTGGGCCGGCTGGGGGAGTGGGCCGGAAGTGGATGAAAGGGCTGGGCCGCGGCGCGCTGTGGGCCGAGGCGAGTGAGGGGAGGCGAGCTGGGCCGAAGGGAAAGGAGGGGAGGTGTCGGGCTGGGCCGGGGAGAAAGTTGAGGGAGTTAAAGCGAACTGGGAGAGAAGTCCAGGGAGCAAAAGGATTTAGAAGGGATTGCTCGTAACCATCATACACATCATATCCCTATCTCATCTTTTCCTGGGGTCGCAAGGAAGTTGTCCTGGAGGTTTGTCTTTGATCGGGGAAAGATTAGATTCAAAGTTAGAAGCCATCATCTTCCCCTATCATGCTCCTGAACATGACCCCATGTCCACACCTCCCACGAGTAAAGGGGATTCGTAGTTTTTTAGCCACACCGGGCCTTATATGTGTCTCATTGAAAATTTCTCTCCAATAGCCTGGTCGTTCACCAATCTCTTAGCCAAGGAAACCCCTCTCATCGCTGATCAAGAGTGTTATGCTTCCTTTCATTCTCTTGAGAAAGCACTCACTTTCGCTCCCATCATCCAGCCTCCCGACTGAAACATCTTATTATAAATCTTGCGTGATGCGAGCGCCTTTGCCGTAGGAGCTGTTTTGGGCCAAACCAAGGACAAGAAGCACTATGCTATCTCATACGTTACCAAAATGCTCACTGGCCCCAGCTCAACTACGCAACCACGGAAAAAGAACTCTTAGCAACTGTGTTTGTTATAGACAAATTCCGGTCCTACCAAGTTGGGGCAAAGATCATAGTCTATTCAGACCATGTTGTTTTGAGAGTAAAATGCACTAGAGGTCCCTAAACTTGTCCCGCCGTGTCAACTAGGTCCCCAAACTTTAAAAATGACCATTCAGGTCCCGGATCTATGTAAGGAGGTTCATAAGAGGTCCCAAATGCCCACGTGGCTTGACCACCGGTCCAAAAGGCAGCCACGTCAGCGCCGACTTTTCATAAACCCCCCTCGCTCATTCTTTTCATCATCATCCAGTCCATTCATTACAGAGTAGCGCTGCGCCTGGTCCACGCCCGAGACCGGTGGCCGCGTCCACGGCGGCGGCGCACTGGCCCAAGGCCCGCGACCGGCGGAGGCACGCTGGCCTGCATCCACGCCCTCGATCGGCTCCAACATCAGCACATATAGGTCGCCCGCGGTCTCCATCTTCGCCGTCGGCCCGTACGCCAGCGAGCCCATGCCGCCGGCCTTCTCCGCGGGGCTCACCGAGCCGTCCACCGCGCCGCTTACGCCGCCGCCGGAGCCCTCGTCCTCGTGTAGCCCGCACCTGCTCGCCACCACGCCGTCCTCGCCGGAGGTCCCATTCGTCTGCTTCCTCTGGCCCTCTGCCGCCGCGGCGGACCAGCAGCTGCAGCAGCGCTGCTCAACCATCCAATCGCCAGTGAGCAGAGGCGCAGAGCCGCAGCCTGAGCACCGCCGGCCATGGAAGCTCCCTGCTGGCCCCAGAGGCGCCTCCCGCCACCGCTGCGCGCTGGGCTTCGCCGCCGCCGCCGCTCCGCGCTGGGAGCCACCCTCCGCAGTCGCCTGCGGGGAGCCCGCCGCCGCTGGCCCACACGCCCCCGTCCTGCTCACAATAGGGCGCTAGCCCAGATCCACGCCGGGCTTCGTCCTCTTCCATGCATAGATCGAGCAGCACAGCTGCTGCTGCTCGCACAAGAGCTGCTGCTTCTCCCACAGGAGCTGTTGTCACTGCCTGCCTGCTCTCGCGCCGCCCAGGCCTGCGCCCCGCACGCCGGCCTCTCCGCGCGCTCCTGCGCGCCGTTGTCCTGCGCCTGCGTGTGCGTCCGCGCCCGCAGCTCCTGCCCCGCCCGCTGGCACGCCTCCCTTCTCGCACCGTCGCGCGCACTCGGCCTTCGCTGCAGCCCGCGCCGCCTCGCAGCTCCGCCGCGTGCCCGCCCGATCCGCGGATCCGCGGGGGTGGGGGTAGGGCAGCTGCATGCAAGCTCGCGGCCGGCGGAGGAGCAGTGCTAGATGAAGCCCGCGCCGGGTCTTGCTGCCCGGCGCCGCAGACGAGATCGCCGCCGGTCTGCCTCGTCGTGAGCCTCCGGCTGTAGTGGCCACCAGGGACCTATGTTTAAAAGAAAAGATAGGAGAGGGGGCTTTTTGCAAGATGACTGCGTCCGGTCAATGTTCTTTCCACCGTGGCAAGCCACGTGGGCGTTTGGGACCTCCCATGAACCTCTTTACATAGATCTGGGACCTGAATGGTCGTTTTTAAAGTTTGGGGACCTGGTTGGCACGACGGGACAAGTTTAGGGACCTGTAGTGCATTTTACTCTTGTTTTGAAGTATCTTTTCACCAAAAAGGATGCGAACCCAAGACTCATCCGTTGGGTCTATCTCAGGTACAAATCCCGTTTGATGTTCCCATCAACGATTTTCTTGCGGGATGATATGCTCCTCAAGGTCACAAGACTAGAGCCGTGGTATGTCACCATAGTCGACTTCATGGTGTTAGGATATGTCCCATCAGGTGAAAACGGGAAAAGATTGGTTTATGAGAGCAGACTTCACCTATGGGACGACTCATGTCTCTTCCGGATATGACTCCTTAGATGATGCATACCTGCACCTAGGGCACATAAAGTCTGGGAGAGATATCTGGCAGCACCTTATGGAGGTCACTATGGAGCATTCAGAACAAATTCCAAGGTTTGGCAATATGGAGATGCTAAGAAATTTAGCAAGAGATGCCCAAGCTGCCAGAAACACCGGAATATAAGAGACTCAAAGCCACTTACCAGTAGTCTTCAAGTAGAAATCTTTGATGTATGGGGAATAGACCCCATGGGTCCTTTCCCTAACTCAGAGAACTATGAGTTTATTCTGATAGCCATAGATCCCGTCTCTAATTGGGTAGAAGCCATGACCTATCGAGCCACAGCCACCAGGAACACTAAGAAAATTTTCCATGAAAACATCTTTCCTTGCTTTAGCGTCCCTAGGCTAGTCATTAGCAACAGAGGCTCCTATTTCATTGACTCCACCTTCTGGAAAGATCCAAGTTTGGGGAAGCATCATGTCATAGCCACACATTATCACCCCTAAACACTAGTGGTCAAGCAGAACATCCAACACGTAGATCAAGATCATTCTACAAAAGACCATCAATGAGATAGGAATGCGCTGGAGAAGATTAGCTCATGGATGCACTCTGGGTATACCAAACCACATTGGTTCTGGCAAACTGGGCCAATTCGGCCAAACCATTGTTTGATCGAAGGCAACCCTTTGCCCATGTGCATCCATTTGAATCTTAGATCCTATCTCTATCCCATTTGATCCCGGAGTTGCGAGGAAAACGTTGGCAAAGGCTGTCATCTTGCTCCGTCCCAAGCACAACCCAGTGCTTACATTTCCTAGGCACCATGACCACCCAAGCCTTGTCCAATGAACTTTCCTCACCCAAGGGTTCCCTCTCCAAGAGTATCACAAGCAAAATCCTCAAAACCAAACCAACGGAGAAAGCCATGAGCACTTCGAGGAGGAGAAGGTTGCTGAAGGCAAGTTTCGGCGGATGTACACGGATAACAAGACAATTGTCCTCCGCCGAGCATTCATAGCCAAATTCAAGAGGCTCGCCAAGGCCACAATACATCTAAACCATTATGATCCACCTATACAGTGGATGTCCTGTGGTTGTATCTTTTAGAGCACCATTAGTTTCAATTTATTTCCCAATTCAATTTCCCTTTTTGCTTAAATCATTGTTTAGGAGGTGCTCTCTTTATTTCCCTTCCAATGTTTGTTTTCCCAAAGTTTAGCTTGGTGAATAAAATTAAAAAAACTTAGATTGAATTGTCCAAAATAATGCTCTGACTGGTGCAGTTGAGCCAGTCAGAGAATGACCAATGTAACAGATGATACATGAGTACAGGGACGACACAATGGAGGAACATGACGAGAATGCGCAAGACGACCCGTTCGGCTGAACCTTTTGGTTTGGGCGAGCTGGTTGGTTCAGTCAAACCAGCCTGACTCAACCACTTCTTACACGCACACTGGTTTGCACCCCATACTCCTCTCAATTTGGTTTCTCTCTATGACCACGTTTTAATATGTGAACCTTGCACAAATCATTTAAATGAAACGTTCTCGGTTTTCTTTCATGACATGAATTGTGCCTATTGTTCATTTCAAACTGAGTATTGTTTTGCAGGTGAAACCGGGCCTCTATTTATAGCAGGGAAGGACGGTGGAGGCAGAGTAGCAGCCAAGGTAGCTGGGAGGCGGTGCCGGGCCGTTCGGGCGAAATCCCCGGTTCGGCCGAACTGCCCAGTTCGCCCGAACCGGTGGATGCACCGCCTCAGCAGCCAAAGGCCAGGATTGCACCCTGGAGGCGGTTCCTGCCTTCGGCCGAACATGCCACTTCGGCCGAAGTGGGCCCGGCCCAGTACTGCACCGCCTCTGCTTTGCACACGTGCTAGTCCAGCTCCTGAGGTCGGTTGGCAGGTCGGTTCGCGTCTTGGGCTGGCCTGGAGGGCCTCCGGTGGACTCGTGGGCTCCGTCGGGTTGGATATGGGCCACCGGTCTTCTGGATATGGGTTGAGCCGGCCCAGAGTGGCGTGGTCGTGGTCCACAAGTCTTCCCAGCTAGGGGGGCAACCGGCCGAACGGAGTCGTTCGGCCAAAACGGTCATTTTTGACCCTTATAGCACGTGTTTCTCCATTTTGTACCTGCACAGAGGACAATCACCAAAACTTGTGGAAATAGTCAGTGATAAGCCCTATAGCTATGGTGTGTGTCCCCATTGTGTTTGTTTTATACTCGGTTGGAGGTCGGAAATCGGTCTGTAACGACCGCCAACAAGCTCCCCCAAACTTAGATCTTTGCTCGTCCCGCGTAAAGAAATTAAAACATGAGCAAGACTAAAGTAAGGGTTCTTTTATAATCATGAATACTTGCATATTGAATATTCAAACCTTTCTCATACTTGCATATTTGTGGTGGCTACTTCCCGGATCTTGGGCGGTTGATGAATGGAACGACTCTTACAACAAGGTCCTCTTGCTCATCCCGCATTCGGGGTTTTCTGGTTTTAGCAATTAAATGGCTCGTGTCCCTTCATCCCTGACACTCAGCTCTCTGGAGCTCTCTCCTTTCACTCATTCTCTTTTGTATTTCTCTTTGTCTCTCAGGTGGTGGCCTTGTCATGTCGAGTATTTCGGTCAAGCCAAAGATTGGCTCCTGGAGCTTCTCACCACTGCCCTTGGTCATGTTGCAAGTTAACGATAGAGAGTTCATGTTGTTCCTCAGCCTTTCTGACCCCTTTTTTTTCTTTTCTCTTCCCCTTTTGGGATTTTTTTTCTTCTTGGACTTTCACGAGTCCTTTATTTATTTTCTCTTTTCTTTTTTTTTCAGGGTATCATCGAGGCATGAGGGCTTCTACTACACTCTGATGATAGATTTGCTTGCAACAGACCTCAGACAATGTGATCCATTCCAAGAACACAACTTTCAACAAGACTTCATACAGAATATGACAGGTTTCAGGAGTAAACTCTCCGGTATCTTCAAGGGCTGGAGTGATCTGGCCCCATAGCTATGGTGTGTGTCCCCATTGTGTTTGTTTTATACTCGGTTGGAGGTCGGAAATCGGTCTGTAACGACCGCCAACAAGCTCCCCCAAACTTTGATCTTTGCTCGTCCCGAGTAAAGAAATTAAAACATGAGCAAGACTAAGGTAAGGGTTCTTTTATAATCATGAGTACTTGCATATTGAATATTCAAACCTTTGTCATACCTGTGAATTTGTAGTGGCTACTTCCCGGATCTTGGGCGGTTGATGAATGGAACGACTCTTACAACAAGATCCTCTTGCTCATCCTGCATTCGGGGTTTTCTGGTTTTCGCAATTAAATGGCTCGTCTCCCTTCATCCCTGAAACTCAGCTCTCTGGAGTTCTCTCCTTTCACTCACTCTCTTGTGTATTTCTCTTTGTCTCTCAGGTGGTGGCCTTGTCATGTCGAGTATTTTGGTCAAGCCAAAGATTGGCTCCTGGAGCTTCTCATCACTGCCCTTGGTCATGTTGCAAGTTAACGATAGAGAGTTCATGTTGTTCCTCAGCCTTTTTGACCCCTTTATTTCTTTTCTTTTCCCTTTTTTTTGGGACTTTTTTTCTTTTATTTGGACTTTCATGAGTCCTTTATTTCCCTCTCTCTTTTTTTCAGGGTATCATCAAGGCATGAGGGCTTCCACTACACTCTGATGATAGATTTGCTTGCAACAGACCTCAGACAATGTGGGGGGGAAGAAGGTGCAAACCCACGTGCAGGTGCGCGAGAGGGGGCAGCTGGGCTGGTTCGGCCGAACCGGTCAGTTCGCCCGAACTGGCCAGTTCGCCCGAACTGCCTGGTTCGGCCGAACTGGCCCCCGGGGCTCGGTCCGTCGTGCCATGCGTTCCTGTGTCATTCCTGTACTCGTGGAACTCTCTGTTAGACAGGGCATTCTCCGGTCGGCTCAAATGCACCGACCGGAGCGACAATTTTATCTTCTTTCTTGCAAACAATTCAAACTTTATTTATTCAACGAACTAAGATTGGAAACAAATATTTGGAAGGGAAATTTCAGAGCACCCTAAACATTGATCTAAACAAATAAATGAATCAAGCAACTAGCAAACCAAACTAAACTAACGGTGCTCTATCTAAAAACGGGACGACCGCGGGACACTATTCTGAAGGTGGTCCATAGAGATCTTCGTGTCCCGTGGCCTTGAAGAGCCTCTTGAGCTTTGCGCACAGGGCCTTGCGGAGGAGTTCCATCTTTTCCTCCCATTCCATACGTGCGAGCTCGCCCTCCGCCACCTTCTCGTCCAAGTGGTTGATCTTCTGCTTTGCCAGTGCCAGTTCCTCTTTCAGGCTTTCCACGGTGGGCGGCTTCTCTTCCTCTTCTTCATTGTCCTCCTCATCGGAGAACTCCATGTCCCCGGGCAGCCCTTTGATGGATGGTGGCTGCCTGTGGTGCCGGACTCTGGGGTGGCGCTGTGGTGGAGAGGACTGGGATGAGTTTGCCAGCCCCAGCTCATTCCGGTTGAGCGGCGGGACGAGGACTTCTCTGTATCCTCCTCCCGGGATACGTTCTCCCTTGATGACGAAACGCGGTGGGCTTTCCGGCGTGTAGTCCGGCTCCTCCCCGGCCCTTTCCTTGGGCAGCAACAACTCCAGATCCGACACCCTCGAGGAGGATATTGATCTCAGGCGTAGCTGCCCTTCGTTCGGCCTTGGTGATGGCGAACGAGGCGGTTTCTTGATCCCTTTTAGTGGGGCGAGGAGCTCGTGAGGAGAGTTGCCGCGCCTCACCGGGCTACGTCCCGGCGTCCTCCCCCGGTGCACGTCTTAGCCAAGGGCCAGTATCGCGCCCTGGAGGCGGTTCCTGCCTTCGGCCGAACAGGCCAATTCGGCCGAAGTGGGCCCAGCCCAGTTCTGCACCACACGTCTCCCGCTGCGTCGACGTCGGAGATGCGGAAGGCGTGCTCCTGCCGGGAGGAGTTGCCGTTCCGGCTACTGCTGCTCGAGCCCTGAGCCGATGATGTGCCCTTGGAGGAAAAAGAGGCCATGGTGGCTGTGTTCTATGGGATGGAGTTGGCTTAGATGAGATGGGAAACGACGATAGAGAGTCTCTGTTTTTATTGGGGATTTCAGATCGGAAAAACGGAGTTTCCCGACGATTCCCTCGCGACTCTCGGGATATTTTCAACTGCAGATGTATCTGGGCGAGCATATCCGTCCCTGGGGCCTGGGAGGCCAATTCGCCCAAACCATCTGGTTCGGCCGAACTGGGCCTGTTCGCCCGAACAGGTCCCTGGGCCCCTAGGTGCGAGGCCCGTGTCGTGGTTTGAGGTTTTGGTCATGGGAGATTCGGGTCGATGAGGTTTTCAAGGTTCAGGAGGTTTTGGCCCGGAAGGATTTGAAAATGACGGATTCGGGCCGGGGTTCCACGGACGGGGTTCAGAGTTCTATGAACTCGACGACGTCTAATTTGTCGAGTGTCGGGGGCTCTGGTTCTAGGAAAATCTTCAACCGCTGCCCGTTAACCTTGAAGGTGTTTCCGTCCTCGCTTTGCAAAGTGACGGCCCCATGAGATGCAGCATTGATTACTGTGAATGGGCCATCCCACTTGCTCCTCAATTTCCCGTGACCGAAAAGTTTAACACGGGAGTTAAAGACGAGAACCTTGTCTCCCAGCTTGAAGGTTTTGACCTTGATTCTCTTATCATACCATCTCTTGGTCTGTTTTTGTATAGCCGGGAGCTGTGGTACGCTCTCTCCCTCATCTCATCTAGCTCGGCCAGCTGGATCTTCCGTTTGAGGCCGGCAGCTGGAAGGTCCATACCCCACTTCCTAATGGCCCCGTGAGCTCTAAATTCCATTTCTACAGGTAAATGGCAGGTCTTGCCATAGACTAGTTGATAAGGGGTCATGCCTATGGGCGTCTTATAGGCCGTGCGGTAAGCCCAGAGTGCATCTAGAAGTTTATCCTTGCACTGCTTGTCCATCTCATTTACGGTCTTTTGCAGAATATTTTTGATTTGCTTATTGGAAGTTTCTGCTTGACCGCTAGTTTGGGGGTGATAGGGCGTGGCTACGTTATGCTGCACCCCCAAACGTGACTCATATGGACGGAAGGATGAATCTATGAAGTGGGAGCCGCCATCACTGATGACTATTCTAGGAACGCCGAAACGAGGGAATATAACCTCATGAAACATTCGTCTTGCGCTCTTATTGTCAGCAGCTAAGGAAGGCAAGGCTTCTACCCACTTAGAGACGTAGTCCACTGCTACTAGGATGAATTGACAACCCTCGGAGTTTGGGAAGGGACCCATCTCGGTCCGTCGTGCCATGCGTTCCTGTGTCATTCCTGTACTCGTGCAACTCTCTGTTAGACAGGGCATTCTCCGGTCGGCTCAAATGCACCGACCGGAGCGACAATTTTATCTTCTTTCTTGCAAACAATTCAAACTTTATTTATTCAACGAACTAAGATTGGAAACAAATATTTGGAAGGGAAATTTCAGAGCACCCTAAACATTGATCTAAACAAATAAATGAATCAAGCAACTAGCAAACCAAACTAAACTAACGGTGCTCTATCTAAAAACGGGACGACCGCGGGACACCATTCTGAAGGCGGTCCATAGAGATCTTCGTGTCCCGTGGCCTTGAAAAGCCTCTTGAGCTTTGCGCACAGGGCCTTGCGGAGGAGTTCCATCTTGTCCCCCCATTCCATGCCTGCGAGCTCGCCCTCCGCCACCTTCTCGTCCAGGCGGTTGATCCTCTGCTTTGTCAGTGCCAGTTCCTCTTTCAGGCTCTCCACGGTGGGCGGCTTCTCTTCCTCTTCTTCATTATCCTCCTCATCGGAGAACTCCATGTCCCCAGGCAGCCCTTTGATGGATGGGGGCTGCCTGTGGCGCCAGACTCTGGGGTGGCGCCGTGGCGGAGAGGACTGGGATGAGTTTGCCAGCCCCAGCTCGTTCCGGTTGAGCGGCGGGACGAGGACTTTTCCGTATCCTCCTCCCGGGATACGCTCTCCCTTGATGACAAAACGCGGTGGGCTTTCCGGCGTGTAGTCCGGCTCCTCCCCGGCCCTTTCCTTGGGCAGCAACAACGCCAGATCCGACACCCTCGAGGAGGATATTGATCTCGGGCGTAGCTGCCCTTCGTTCGGCCTTAGTGATGGCGAACGAGACGGTTTCTTGATCTCTTTTAGTGGGGCGAGGAGCTCGTTGAGTGCTGAGCGGTGAGGGGAGTTGCCGCGCCTCACCGGGCTACGTCCCGGCGTCCTCCCCCGATGCACGTCTCCCGCTGCGTCGACGTCGAAGATGCGGAAGGCGTGCTTCTGCCGGGAGGAGTTGGCGTTCCGGCTACTGCTGCTCGAGCCCTGAGCCGATGATGTGCCCTTGGAGGAAAAGGAGACCATGGTGGCTGTGTTCTTCCCCGGCAACGGCGCCAGAAAGCTTGTTGGCACTCCTTACGGCCTACATTTTTGTCATTGCGCACTACCGTCATTCCTTCCTTCTTAGGAACGACTTGAACGGGACTAACCCATTCACTATTGGGGACAGGGTAGATGATCCCCGCGTGAAGGAGTTTGAGAACTTCCTTTTTCACGACCTCTCTCATGGCATTGTTTAACCGTCGTTGAGGTTCCCGAGACGGTGTTGCTTCAGAATCGATCGGGATGCGATGAGTGCAAAGATTTGGGCTAATCCCTTTCAGGTCTTGGAGAGAATATCCTAAGACCGATCGATTTTTGTCCAGGATAGTGATGAGTTACTAGGTTTCTACTTCGGAACGCGTCTTGGGCTGGCCTGGAGGGCCTCCGGTGGAGTCTAGCAAAGAAGCTGACCTGACTTCCTCTAACGGGTCAGGATCGGGGTCTGCCTCTATTGGAGTATTCAAAGATTGGGCATAGGAGACAGGGATAAGTTCTTTATCGATCCTAAGCTCTACTAGCTGGTTTATTGGTGCTTTCTCCAGAATCTTCAAGATTGGCCTGCCTATGAAGATGGGATGTGTGGTAGTGCTAGGTAGGTCGAAGATGTGAAAATCCATGAAAAGTTCAGGATCGTTGACCTTAACGGGTGTGACCCGTAAGATCCCCAAACAATCCAGTATTTTTCCTGAGGTAAACTTAAGTCGTTTTTGAGAAAACGACCATGATGAGGGGGTTATGTGCACGGATTTCTAAAGTTTGGGGGCTGGTTATCCAATTTTATAGTTTTTACGATACAATTTTTGATAAATTTTCACACATACAAACGAAATTTTTACAGTATCACAATGATTACAAAAAGATACCAAACCCACAAATTTCCACCTCTATTTTGCATATAAACACGGTGTAAATAGGGCCTATATAATGACTGACATTTAATATATGTGCTGTCGGTCATCTCCCAGACAGGACAAGGACTGTCATCAAGGACCCTCTTTAGTTTCTGAAAATCTACTCTATCTATCTTCGAATAGATCATCGTCAAAGTCATAAAGAGTGGTGTAGAGTGAATCATAATGGTCTGGGCTAGAATATGGTTGTGGTTCGAAATGAACTTTAGTTTCGGGATATGGTTGTGGTTCGAAATGAGCTTCAGGTTCTGATGGACTGGAAGAGCTAATGGATTTGGATTGGACTGGTATTGGCTCTTTAGGTTCAGGTTCAGGCTGCTTCTCTTCTTCATCGGGGAGTTCATCATAGATTCCAGTGTAGGGGGTGTTGTCTAGGATACGGTCCCGGACTACCCTCGCTTCACTAGGGACCAAATGAAAGAACGACCCTCCAGAAGCAGAGTCCAAGAAAGTGGTGGCTACGGGACAGAGGCCAAGGCTGAAGTGTTGTAAAACAACAGGTTCTGGTAGGCTTAGGTCCGGTCCCGAGGCCAGTATTTGCTTGAAACGAGCCCAGGCAGTTCAGAGCGATTCTCCCTTTAATTGCTTAAAGTTAATGATTTCTGTTCGGAGACTGGCTACCTTGGAGACTGGGAAGAAGTTTAGGCAGAATTTTTCCTTGAGAACTTCCCAGCTCCCGTCCATAGTACTGACAGCCAGAGAGTACCATTTCTTTGCTCCTCCCGCTAGTGAAAATGGGAATAGCTTCCATTTGAGTGTCTCTTGTGTCATGCCCGCAATGGTCAGGCATGAGCAGAGTTGCTCAAACTCGCGCATTTGCGCGTATGGACTCTCGGCCTCCGTTCCTGAGAACGATTGCTCACGAACCATGGCTATGAAGCCGGGACGTAGCTCATAGCCGGGTGTGGATATGGGATGTGATGATGGTGGAGGCTCCAAATAATCGCCCTTTGGAGCCGAGTGTTGGCGTAAGGTAAGAGTGGGATCCATATGGATGGTGGATGGGGGTGGGATACACGGACAACTTGGGTTCGGAATCAGAACAGCTACCGTTCCCCGGCAACGGCGCCAGAAAGCTTGTTGGCACTCCTTACGGCCTACAGATAAATCCGCAAGCGGACGGATACCGATGTAGCTTTCACCCGGGAGTATTCCAAGGTATCGATTTCCACGGAGAACGAGAAGTGGACTGATTCTAAACTAAGTTGTCCTAGGTAGATGGAATGGAGTGAATGGTATGGATGAGGTGGATGACAACAACAAAGAGAGAAGAGGAGTGATAGGAGGGTAGAGAGGGTACGAGTCTGGTAGAGGTATTCTACTGATTGATCGAGCAGATCAGAGGATACAGATAGATACTTGCTTCGGGACAAGGGAACCGGTGGACACACAGAAAGGGATGAGAAGGGGTGCCACTATTTCCCAACTGGGGAATCCTACGGACCGGAACTAACGTGATGGGCTACAAAGACCGGAAGGGCTGTCACCACCTTACGGCTACCACCTCCGTTGCGACGGGAATAAACTAAGGCCACCGACTAGTCTAGGAACCACGCCTACACTAGGCAACGACTACTTACTCTGCTAGCAAGAGCAAGCAACCTTGTCAATACTCTTGGTGACAATTCACCTCCAGTATCAAGCAAGATCGAAGAACCAGCCAAGACAAAGACTTAAACAAGACTACAAGCACTAGAACTATAACTGACTATAGTCTAAACAAGATATATGCTGCAACTAGGATAAAGTAGAAGCAAGATATAAATGACAAAGGCAAAGTGATAAAGATAACTATATTGATACTCAATGTCTTGCAAAAAGATGTGTATAAGAGACAGGTATTAGTTGACTAGTGTAGGCGTGGTGCCTATACTTGAGACTAACTTAGTTTATTCCCGTCGCAACGGAGGTGGTAGCCGTAAGGTGGTGACAGCCCTTCCGGTCTTTGTAGCCCATCACGTTAGTTATCATGATTGCTGCCTGTTGTTTATTTCAAACTCAGTATCTAGTACTTGTGAAAAAAAATTCATCATGATAGGACCCCCCTGATCTAAGTTGTTGATGTTTGTGATATGACTCGATAAAATGAACCACTTGTTCACACCAACATTCGGGAGAATTTAATTTATGAAAAGATGAAAATCCTGCTCTATCCCTTCATCCTGTCCACAAATACCACATATGCTTGAGAGTTTACTCCTGAAACCTGTCATATTCTGTATAAAGACTTGTTGAAAGTTGTGTTCTTGGAATGGATCACATTGTCTAGGTCTGTTGCAAGCAAATCTATCATCAGAGTGTAGTGGAAGCCCTCATGCCTTGATGATACCCTATTCCCCCGTTTTGGCGTTCCTAGATTAGTCATTAGTGATGGCGGCTCCCACTTCATAGATTCAGCCTTCCGTAAGTATCTCTCAAGTTTGGGGGTGCAGCATAACGTAGCCACACCCTATCACCCCCAAACTAGCGGTCAAGCAGAAACTTCCAATAAGCAAATAAAAAACATTCTGCAAAAGACCGTAAATGAGATGGGCAAGCAATGGAAGGATAAACTTCCAGATGCACTCTGGGCCTACCGCACGGCCTATAAGACGCCCATAGGCATGACCCCATATCAACTAGCCTATGGCAAAACCTGCCATTTACCGGTAGAAATGGAGTTTAGAGCTCACTGGGCCATGGGAGAGATGAGAGGTGAGCATCCCGGAGAGGAGCCGGAGTGTCGGCCCCTCTTCCCGCTGTACCTCTACGGATGCGACTTCACTTCGAGTAACATCCGGGTCATGTCTGGTAACTCTGTATCTCTCTCTGATTAATTGAGGCATTCAGTTCTTACTTTTATATGCTTGCTGGTTCTTCGTTCAATGCTTAGTTGATTGGTATAACTGTATACTGGTTGCTTAGCTTGGGTGCTTATCTTTCTATAGGAGATAAGTATTAGTTGACTAGTGTAGGCGTGGTGCCTATACTTGAGACTAACTTAGTTTATTCCCGTCGCAACGGAGGTGGTAGCCGGGAGGTGGTGACAGCCCTTTCGGTCTTCAACAATGAGAACTCATTTGTTTGCGATGTCCTTCATGTTGTATGTTGGCACTTCTTACGATCCAATATCAGAATTGAGAATCCTGGTACTGGGGTAAGGAGTGTTTCAGTGGTTTTCCTTATGGCTAGTAAAATATGTGAATATTCTGCAAGCGCACAGAATCACCGCTGTAGCACTTCACCTGGGAGTATCCCAAGGTATCGTAATTTATATTTCCGCAGGGAAGCTTTGGCAAGACTACTAGCGAACAGATATTCGAGACTATCAGAGAAGGGTACACAACTAAACAAGACAAGGGATAACGGTATTGGATAGGAGTGGATATACCAGACACACACCTCAAGGGATACTCAGGTAAGGGAGAGAAGAGATAGATAGCTGGGAGGACAACGAGAAGAGATAGAGGACTATCCATTGTCTATTCATCTGCATTATTTGTTAATAATGCAGATGAATAGACAATGGATGTACGGGGACCCCCACGCTCAGGCGTTCCG
>OAMR01000547.1:392355-405366 GCA_900205405.1 Echinochloa crus-galli | reverse complement strand
ACTGTTGACATCAATAGCAACGATCTGGTGCATATGAATAGGCTTTGGACAACGAAATTCATTGCAGTCAGCTTTGCCGAATGAGTCACAGACAGTGAAATAAAGATAAGGATACAGAACAAAACTGCATAGGTCATTCGGCTGTCAAGTATTCATTACAATTACACATTCAGAAATTTTAAAATTACATTTCTCGCATTGGATACCATGCTGCTAATGTTCTCCAAAAGTTTCTTGTCAGCTTCTTGGGTTTTTGCCAGTGCAGAGAGTTTGGCCTTGAGCTGCTTATCTTCGTTCAGAGCTGCTGAACCTTCCTTGCGCATTTCCTCTGTCAGACCAGGGAGTTCGGCTATCTTCTTTTTATCAGCTTCAATTTCAGCCGATATGTTCTTCAATTCAGCTTCCAACTCAGCCTTCCTGGTTTCTTTTGACTCAAGTGCAGATTGGAGGCTAGTTAGCAACTCTTTATTGCTTTGAACCTGTGAATGCAGATTTTTCATAGATTGTTTGGCCATGGCTCTCTTTTGCTCTAAATCTGACTGAACAGATTGGTTCCTCAAAGCCTGCTTCACTGCAGCAAAGTGATTGTCCAGCTTGGAAATTGGATCCAAAGAGGCTCTGATGTCAGCAGGAAGGTCTTGATCAACAGATTCAAGTACATCCCTCAGGAGATCAGCATCCTTGACTTGGTCTCGAATATCTCTGTGTAGCAAGGAGAGAATGTCCTTCAATTTTGCCTGAATTTTCTCTGATGGAGCTTGACTGGACGATGTTTCTTCTCCTTGTTCAACATTGAATTCATCCACAGCAAAGGTGATGAAGCAGGCCCCTCCTGAAAGAGAAGACTATTGATGAATTGAATGATGATAAATGAATAAGAGAGGAATGACTTTATTTACCTCTGTCCTGACTTCCTGAATGGGAGAAGGAGACCTCTCAAGCTCAGTAGAAGGGCCCTGCGTATCGAACTGAAGAGAGATTGGAGAGTTCCTTGGTGAAGGTGCAGCTTCTAGTTGAGGAAGAGGTGAAGCTGAAACTGAATCATGATGAGGGGGAGGATTCTCCAATATTTGGTCCGTTGAAGTCGTTGCTGCAGTTGAAAGAAAAAAATAAATACCAATGAAAAGGTAAATATAATGATGAAGCATTTTCATACCAATCAGTAGAACATCTTCAATAATCCCTAGTACAAACTACTGAGACAAATTGTTCAAGACAGACTGGGAATGAACTGAGTCGGCAATCAAGGTGTTCAAGATCATCGATGCTTCCGCAGAATTCCAAACGTGACGGAAAGAATTTCGATTGTTGCGGAAGCTACTATTTACATTCAATCATCCCTAGTATAAACTAATCAAACAGCCTGTTCAAGACAGACTGGGGATGGATTGAATCGGCGACGGCAGCGCCATGGCCCTCGAGGCGCTCGATGGAGACGTCGATGTCATCGATATATGAAATTGTTCCTCCAACTAATCTTAAAGAGTTACAATCACTGCTTGGCAAGATAAATTTTGTGAGGAGATTCATATCAAACTTGTCACAGAAGGTGTTGCCCTTTTCCTCGCTATTGAAAATAAAAAAGGATCAGAAGTTTGTATGGGGTGACGAACAACAGAAGGCTTTTGATGAAATAAAAGAGTACATTCGGGAGAAGCTATTCGGGATGGAATTTGATGATCTTGGCCAGCTGTCACAGAGATTAGCATTGATGAGCAATCAAGCATATGGCTTTAAGAAAGATGCTAGATTTGCTAAGCACAATGATATAGCCAGTATCTACAACCAGTTCCTCGAAAGGGTAGATCAAGAAGATGAATACGAAAATGATGAAGAAGTGGCTGCAGCAGAAATAGTGTGGGGCAAAGAACCTGCGGTGGATTGATCTAATCTGATTGGTGGTGTGGCCTCAAACGAGTTGTATCATGCGGTGGATTAACTTGTTTGTTATCATGCTTGACGGGTGCTGCTTTCGGCCTATGCATTCTTGTTTCAATGTAAATTCGCGACTGTGTTGTGGGTTCGTACTAAACATTGAATGCTTTTAGCTTTTCATGGTTAGATTGTATCATGCGGTGGATTGATCTAATCTGATTGGTGGTGTGGCTTCAAACGAGTTGTATCATGCGGTGGATTAACTTGTTTGTTATCATGCTTGACGGGTGCTGCTTTCGGCCTATGCATTCTTGTTTCAATGTAAATTCGCGACTGTGTTGTGGGTTCGTACTAAACATTGAATGCTTTTAGCTTTTCATGGTTAGATTGTATCATGCGGTGGATTGATCTAATCTGATTAGTGGTGTGGTTTCAAACAAGTCGTATCATGCGGTGGATTAACTTGTTTGTTATCATGCTTGACGGGTGCTGCTTTCGGCCTATGCATTCTTGTTTTCAATGTAAATTCGTGACTGTGTTGTGGGTTCGTATTAAACACTGAATGCTTTTAGCTTTTCATGGTTAGATTGTATCATGCGGTGGATTGATCTAATCTGATTGGTGGTGTGGCCTCAAACGAGTTGTATCATGCGGTGGATTAACTTGTTTGTTATCATGCTTGACGGGTGCTGCTTTCGGCCTATGCATTCTTTGTTTACTGCGAATTTATGATCATGTTTCACCCTTTATTTTCATACCACATATGTCCTCGTTAATCGGTCACGGATATACTTTGCTCTCTTTGTTTATTTAAAGACCGATCTTACGTCATGCTGATACTGTACGTTCGGCAGTGCGATGCTTACATGCTTTTTATGATTGCCGAATGATATTCTGAGTAACGACAGATAGCTTGTCCGTAGCTATATGTCTATTGGCTTCACTGCCGCAAATATGGAACTGTCTGGTCTCACCCGGCACGTTCCAGGTTTTGATCTAAACGTTTTTATCCCTTTGTTAGTTTTCAGGTAAACTGACTGGCACGCTTTCGGATTCGTACGCGCGGGCCACGTGTTGAAGCTAGCTAATTCGGCTTGCTGTGTGCTTGGCGTGAGGAGCGAATTTTACGTCAACAAATATGTGAACCTTGCACAAGTCATCTAAATGAAATGTTCTCGGTTTTTCTTTCATGCCATGAATATTGCCTGTGGAATCTTTCATCTAAATGAAACGTTCTCGGTTTTCCTTACTCCTCTCAATTTGCTTATTTCAAACTTAGTATCAACATGCCTGTGGAATCTTTCATGTTAGGACCCCCTTGATCTAAGTTGTTGATGGATGTGATATGTCTTGATAAAACAAACCTCTTGTTCATTCAAGTGTTCGGGTGAATTTATTTTGAAAATATAAAATTATACCCTATCCTTTCATCCTTTCCACATACCTCTACATCCACTTGACATATTTGCTTGAGATGCCACTTATGAAAAGCTTGTCATGACTAGTATAATGTCTTGTCGAATCTGAGTCCCAGGAGATAGTCATGTTGCCTAGATCGATTGCAAGAATATTTATCATTAGAGCCACATTAGAAGTCCTCATGCCTTGGTGATTCCCTGAAAAAATGATGAGAAAAATAAAGGACTCATGAAAGTCCAAGTATAAAAAAAGAGAAAAAAATGTTCCCAAAAGGGAAAGAAAAAAAAAGAGAGAAAAATAAAGGGGTCATGAGGCTGAGGACCAACAATGAGCTCTTCATTCCAAACTTACAATTTGATCAAAAGTGACCGGCATAATCTCTAGGAATGAATCTTTGACTTGACAGAAATATGTGTCTTGACAAGATCACCACCTGAGACCATAGAAGACATACAAAAGAGAGTGAGTGAAAAGAATAAGTGATTATAGAGAGCATGAGAGTATCCGGGATAAAAGGACAATGGTCATTTATTTGTGAAAATTAGAAAACCCCGAATGCAGGATGATCAAGACGGACTTTGTTGTAAGAGCCGTTCCATTCATCAACCGCCCAAGATCCAGGGAGTAGCCACTTCAAATCCACGGGTATGGAGAAAGGTTTGAGGTAATCAATATGCATTCATTCATTTCATGAAAGAACCCTTACCTTAGTCTTGCTCTTATTTCAATTCTTTACTCAGGACGAGCAAAGATCTAAGTTTGGGGGAGCTTGTTGGCGGTCGTTACGGCCTGATTTCTGACCTCCAACTGAGTATAAAATGAACATAACGGAACAATGCACCATAGCTATAGGGCTTATCACTAACTATTTCCACAAGTTTTGGTGATTGACCATTGTGCAGGTACAAAATGGAGAAACACGTGCTATAGGGGTCGGAAATTACCGAATCGGCCGAATGACACAATTCGGCCGAGTACCCTCCCTTAGTCGTACCCAATGCAGAGCACGATCGGGAGGCCGTGCACGTCACCGACAACCAAGCAGTGACCAAGAACGACAAGTGGACCACCGCCACATCATCTCTAGGCCCAAAACTACACAAAGTCCATCAAGATGAAGCAACCCAGAAGGTCCAGGAGGGAGAGGGGGTGCAGGGGAGCACTATCGGGCCAAAAGCCCGGTGTGGCCAAATCCATCAGTTCGGTCGAATCCACCAAATCGGCCGAACCGCCCCCAGGCGATGCACCGACTTCGAGCCGCCTCAGCACCAAGGTGGTGCCACATGGCACTTTGGTCGAATTGCTCGGTTCGGCCGAACCGGCATATTCGGCCGAACAAGCCGGGCACCGCCTTGAGCTTCCTTGGCGCATGCTCTAACTCCACCGCCTTGGTTCCACTATAAATAGAGCCCTCCTTCACCTGCATCAACACACAACACAAGAGAGTAGGCGTTGCGAAGTTCCGCCACTTGTATCATTAGAAATAGGGAGAAAGGAGAGGTGAGCGTCCCGGAGAGGAGCCGGAGTGTCGGCCCCTCTTTGCGCTGTACCTCTACGGATGCGGCTCTGCTTCGAGTAACGTCCGGGTCGTGTCTGGTAACTCTTGTATCTCTTTCTGATTAATTGAGCATTCAGTTCTTACTTCTATTTAGTTGCTGGTTCTTCGTTCAATGCTTAGTTGATTGGTATAATTGTATACTGGTTGCTTAGCTTGGGTGCTTATCTTTTTGCAGTAGATAAGTATTAGTCAACAAATGTAGACATGGTGCCTAAACTTGAGACTAACTTAGTTTGCCCCCGTTGCAACGCAGGTGGTGACAACCCTTTTGGTCTTTGTAGTCCATCACGTTAGTCCCGGCCTGTAGGACCCCTAGTGCGGAGTTGGTGACACCCCTTCTCATCCCTTTCTGCGTGTCATAGGTTCCGTTGTCCCGAAGCAAGTATTTATTTGTACCCTCTGATTTGCTCGATCAATCAGTCGAATACCTCTATCAGACTCGTACCCTCTCTACCCTCCTATCACTCCTCTTCTCTCTTTGTTGTTGTCATCCATCGTCATCCACTTTATTCACTCCATCCATCTATCAAGGACATCTTAGTTCAGGATTAGTTCACTTCTCATTCCCCGTGAAAATCGATACCTTGGAATACTCCCGGGTGAAAGCGACATCGGTATCCGTTCGCTTGCAGATTTATCTGTAGGCCGTAAGGAGTGCCAACAACGATTATGATGAGACAGGCAGTAATCAACCATGTCTTTAACAGGGGAAACAACAACCTTTTTAACCATGGCGTATAAAAACCTGAACTCGACTGTGCTGATGGGGCGCAAATCAGAACGTGGGAACATCGTCATAGCCATCCACCAATGCATGAACCGCAAGGTGGGGTTATGAATGCCATTAGTGCGAGGCCTCTTGCAATTGGTGCTCCCCGAAATCTTTTTCCAGAAACCCTCTCGACTAAATTTTCTCAAAGCTTTAACAGGGTCCAAAGAGCAACGAATAGCAAAACACAAAGCCAAGCTAAAATCCTTCCAGGAACAGAAAAACTCTTGGTTGAAAAATCGGAAGTGAACACCCACACTTTCAGATGCAAGAGTTGAAAGAATTTGAGGGTGAGTAGGTACAAACCTTGTTCGTCGATCTGCCAGAAGTTCTCCCTGCCGATGGCTTCGAAAACTTTTGGAACTCTGCATCCATACCCGTGTTCTCGAGTTGTTCTTGTTCGAAACACGAGTATGCTCGAACTCCTTCAGTTGTAGTATATCGAAGATGTGCTGCTCCCGCTCAGTCCGGAGGTTGATGTCGGTCTCGCTCAGGAGCTGCCGAGCCAGGTATGAAGCATTGCCCCTTCCCGAGCGAGCTGCTCCCTGCTCATTCGTGTCCATTCGGCTCATGCCACGGGACGGGGCTGGGAAACTCTCAGCATCGTCCGAGCGTCGGCCCAGCCGAGTGGAGCGGCAGAGTGCGGAAATGAACTTCGACATCGTGCTTGCAAAATGTTAGTGCAACAACTACCCGAAGGACTGAATATATTGGGTTAGCGCAAGATAAAACAAGTCAGTCGTTCGAGTTAGTCGTTCTTGCGGGGATGAGAACCACCACAAAAGGTTAGTCGTTCTTGTGGGTGTTGGAGACCACCACAAACACGTCCAATAAATTTCAGCACGAGGATCAAACAAAAGCTGGATATTTTTGTGATTTTCTTAGAGATGCAAAGGAACCAACTTGAGCAAGAACTAAAGCAGAACTTGAGCAAGAACTTGAGCAAGAAAATGAGAGAGAGAGAGAGAGAGCTCCTAGCAGAAATTTTAAGAGTGCAAGTGTGTGAATGGTGCAAGGAGGCAGCAAGCAAGGAGGGTGGTGTTTATAGGCGCAAGAGGGGCAGCAGGCCTGGTTCGGCCGAACTGCCTGGTTCGGCCGAACTGGGCACCTTCGGCCGAATGGCCATGTGGGTGCTGCCCACTCATGCCTCCCACCAGCACTAAAAATTGGCCTAGGTCCAACACTAGGGTATGGTCACTTTGGTGGTTTTTGGTAGGTAGGATGCAAATTTGACATGACCAAAGTGGAAGTTAGTGGAGTCACCCCATGCCATGTTTTCTGATAATTGGTGAGTGTGCAACCATTTTAGGTGGGGTAGAGATTTTTATGCTGGTTGCTGAAGGTGGTAAATAAATGGAGATGTTCTAGAAGGAGTAAAAATGATGAAAGTCACAAATTACACCCACTTCAATTAAATTTCAGCATGTTGTCCATTTATTTTTACCATGCTTCCAAATTCTCTACCCTCTTTCAAATTAATTGCACAAGTGGTTCATTTATTTTGGAAAGGGAAACATGCAAATGCAATGATGGAAATTAAAATTTTAAAGGGAAGCATGAGATACATACGGTTTTCCTTGCGGCGAGAGCTCGTGATTAAAGTCTGTGAGCGGGACTCCTCCTGTCTTCTATTGCTCTTGTCATCCTCTGGTCCCAGAGTGGATGACTAGGACGATGTAACCTTCTTCCGCCACATTTTCTTGTTCTTCTTCGCTGTTGATGGCGGTGGGATCGGCTTCTCTCTGGAGAATTCCAGAGGGCTTGCTCTTCCTCGTATTTCTTCACGAGGAGATCCATCTCTTCTGCACTTGTTGGTCTTGTCGGCTCCCACTCAGACTGTTCTCCACCGAGTATTTCCTGCTCTCCATTGATGAGTGCCTTCAGGAAACACTCGACGCTCTTCTGCTCTGGTGTGAGCGGCTTTGTCTTCTTCTCTTTCCGAGGTTGAAACATGAAGTAGGTCAACCTTCCGTCGATACGGAACGATATTTCTCTCGCATCCATATCTATCCTAGCCCGGGCGGTGTTCAAGAACGGCCAGCCCAACACAAGGGGAAACAAGCACTCATTCCCCGTGTCAAGGACAACGAAGTCTATAGGGACATACCTTCCCTAGATTCGGACTGGTACATTCTCAATCACCCCACGGGGTAGCGGATTGTTGAGTCCGCAAGCTGTACCTGGGCAGTTGTAGGTGACATGATGTTTACGCTGGCCGCCAGATCATAGAGTGCATCATCAATGCGACGATTCCAGATTGTGCACTGAATGATGGGCACTCCGGGATCCTCCTTCCTTTCCGGAGAGGTCTTTATGATCGCCCTTTTTGCAGCTCTTGGAAGGTAGGTCCATTTTGGTGTCTGCACTTGGACGTGTGTGACCTTCCCTGTATGGTTAGTACGGAGTGTACTACCAGACATCTTACCCTGCCTCGTAGTGACAGCATTTACTATCTCGATGGAAGGTTCAGGTTGCCCCGGAATCTTCACCGATTCAGTGACAGGAACAGATGCAGCTAACTAAGCAACTTGTGTTTCCATCATTTTATTAAAGCTCAGTTGACTTTTCATAGCAGAAGAGAATGATACCAACCTAGAGTCTATGCTTTCCATGACTTTATCATTAGCAACAAGCTTTTTGTTAATATTTTCAGTTATTTTAGCCTGGCCAAACACAAGATCTCTAAGTGACGGCTGATTATTGAAATTGCTGGAATTGAAATTATTACCTTGTTGAGGCCTCTCAAATGGGAGGTTTGAGCGTGAAACCAGCCTTGGTTGCCATAGTTGTTCGGTCGATACCCGTTGTTGTTGGAGTTGTTGATGTAGTTGGCATCTTCTCGCGTCTCGGGGCAGTCATTCCCCGAATGGCCAGTGTTGCCACAGACTTCGCAGGTCATGCGAGCGTACATGGCTTGCACCGTTTCTTGAGTAGGGGCCTCAAGCTTCTTCATCAGGAGGTCCATCTTGGCAGCGAGCATGTCCAGAGCTCCAACTTGGTGAACTCCTCGGGTCTTTGGTTGAGTCCGGTCGTCGAACCAACCTTGGTTCTCGACCATTTTCTCTATGAGGGCCTTCGCACAGCTCTCCTCAAGAGAGAAGAACGAGCCTCCAGCAATAGCATCCAAATACTCACGGGCAGAGCTTCTAAGCCCATGATAAAATGTTTGGAGGATGAACCACCTCTCCATACCATGGTGAGGACTAGAAGAAATATAGTCATCGAGGCGATCCCATGCCTCTGGGACTGTTTCATCTTTTAACTGCTGGAAACTAGCTATTTATCCCAACCGGAAAGA
Source organism: Echinochloa crus-galli (assembly GCA_900205405.1). Lineage (NCBI taxonomy): Eukaryota > Viridiplantae > Streptophyta > Magnoliopsida > Poales > Poaceae > Echinochloa > Echinochloa crus-galli. The sequence goes on along the minus strand of OAMR01000547.1, from coordinate 396,447 downwards.
ATTTTAGCAAGAAATCGCTAGTGCATTTATCCCAAGTATCTATAGCTTCGCGGTTAGCATAGAACCATTGTTTCGCCTTGCCTAATAATGAAAACGGGAATAACCGAAGGAGAATGGCATCGATACTTAGGTGTTGCAGATCTCCAAGAAATGCTGGAGATGGGCATTGGCATCTTCGTGAGGCTTGCCACAGAACGGGCTAGCCCGCACTAGATTGATGAGGGCTGGCTTGAGCTCGAAGTTGCCATCTCCGACTGGCGGAGCTGGTCCGGTACGCATATTCTCGCTCGATGGAGCGGAGAACTTGTGGATCGTCTTGCCGGCCACCCTCGATGAAGCTTGGTCAACGACGGGAAGGACTGGGTTCGTCGGAATGAGCTGCTTCTGAGGAGGTACAACACGGGGTCGCACTTTCCTCACAAGAGACTCAGGGTTTTCTTGGAAGTTTGACGGTAGTTGGAAACCAGTCATGCACTGCTCTGTTTCACAAAGACCAATGAAACAAAGCAAGGATAAACCCGCTTGAGTAGCGGTATACTCAACTAAGATAGCTCGAGATAAAAGTTTGAAAGTAATCTAGCAAAATGCTTCCTCGGCAACGGCGCCAGAAATGCTTGTTGGCACTTCTTATGATCCAATATCAGGATTGTGAATCCCAACACTGGATGCAAGGAGTGTTTCAATGGTTTTCCTTATGGCTAGTAAAATATGTGAATATTCTACAAGCGCACAGAATTACAGCTGTAGCACTTCACCAGGGAGTAATCCGAGGTATCGTAATTTATATTTCCGCAGGGAAGCTTTGGCAAGAATACTGGCAAACGAATATTCGAGACTATCACAAAAGGGTACACAACTAGACAAGACGGGGGATAACGATATTGGATAGGAGTGGATATACGGTGACATACAACTCAAGGGAGACTCAGGTAAGAAAGAGAAGGTATAGATAGTTGGGAGGACAACGAGAAGAGATAGAGGATTCATGGGTACTTTATCTGTCTATGTCACTCGGGTTAGAGAAACAGTGGCTAAAGAGCCAGTACTCAGAGGTCAAGGATAAACCTATGTCTTAGCTTCGGGACATCAGAGCCTACGACACATAGAAAGGGATGAGAAGGGGTGGCATCTACCCTGCACTGGGGGATCCTACAGGCCGAGATGAACATGATGGACTACAAAGACCGAAAGGGCTGTCACCACCTCACGACTACAACCTCCGTTGAATCAGGGGCAAACTAAGGCCACTGGCTAGTCTAGGAACCACTCCTACACTAGTCAATAACTACTTACTCTTCTAGCAAGAGCAAACAACCTTGTCAATATTCTTGGTGACAATTCACCTCCAGTATCAAGCAAGATCGAAGAACCAGCTAAGAAAGATTTAAACAAGATCTAGATGCACTAGAACTAGAACCGACTATAGTCTAAACACGATATAGATGCAACTAGAATAAAGTAGAGGCAAGCTATAAATGACAAAGGCAAGATGATAAAGATAACTATATTGATAACTCAAAGTCTTACAAAAGGAAAAGGAAAAGATACAAGAGCTTATACTAGAGGTTCTGAAGACGACTCCGAAACCTCCGAGGAAAAGCTCGACTCAACTCTAACTCCCAACTAAACTATCCTAACTCTACTAGAAAGAAGTGGAATATGAGCTCCTTGGCTTGGTGTGTGTTTACAAGTGAAGTGTGCCACTGCATTTATAGGTGTCCCAAGGCGGTTGGAGGCTGGGTAACCGCCAAGACAGCCAGAGGCGGTTGGAGGCCGGTTCGGCCGAAGTGCCCGGGTTCGGCCGCGTTTGGCAGCTGGGGGCGGTTCGGCCGAAGCCCTGAGTTCGGCCGAACTGGGCCTGGCCCATGGCCGGCCGCGCCAGCACCGCCTCTTGCTCGTGGACCTCCTGGGCTGGCTCTTTGGTGTTGGACTTCGTGTTGTACTGGCCCAGGACACTACAAGGTTTCTTGGCTATTGCCACGCTACATATGTGCAATGCCACTATTTTGTTTGCCATAGGGGGGTCATATCGCAACTTTTGTACAAAATGGTAGCAATATAGTCCTATAATGCAACGAACTAGGTGTGACTTTGGTTGCAACAGGGGTGTGTTATTGCAACTATATTGGGTTTTGTTGCAATTATTTGGAGTTATTGCTACGTCACTTTGGAGTTGCAATAGCACTATGTTTTCGTTGCAATAATATCATATTATTGCAACTATATTTGAAATGGTTGTTTTTATTGGTGTTTTTATAATGATTTTTCATGTTGCAATAAATTTCAGTGGTGTTGCGATTGATAGATGGTTGTAACACCCTAAAATAGCCCTATTTAAAATTTTCAGTAATTAATTGGCTATTTAATGTCATGCTCATAATTAATATAGGTTAAATAAACATTTTTTTTGGAAATTAAAATCAAATATAAGGTGTAGAAATATTTTTGTTGCATTCATGCTGCTGCATTGAGTTTTGTACTGTTTGTGGTTCAAATGAGGGTTTAAATTTATTTAAATTCGAATTTAAATCTCCTTGTTTGGAGCCCTAGAAAAGTTGTTTAGGTTTGAGTTCACTTTTGCTCCCTGAACTCTTTCTCTGGTCCGCCTGCGCTCCTTCCCTTCTTTCTCCTCAGGTCGGCCCAACCCGCCTCGCCTCCCGCGCGCGGCCCAAATTTCTCTCACAGAAGAAGTCCGCCCTTACTCCCTAAAGACCTGGCCTGCTCCTCATCTGCACCTCCAACTCCTTAGCTTGGCCCAGTTCAGTTGCTACTATTGCACAATGGCCTGTAGCTAAATCTGTCAAAGAATTGAGAAGATTTTTGGGCTTAGCTAGGTATTATAGGAAGTTTGTGAGGAATTTTGGCATTATTGCTAAACAACTTACTGAATTGCTTAAGAAGAATACCATTTTTGTCTAGACTCAACTCCATGCCAAGTCTTTTGCTGTGCTCAAAGAGGCTTTATGTCAGGCACCTGTTCTTGGTCTTCCAGACTTCTCTAAACCTTTTGCTATAGAGACAGATGCTTCAGGTACAGGTGTGGGTGCTGTGCTGATTCAGGTAGGGCATCCAATTGCTTTTATCAGCAAAGCTTTAGGGCCTAAATCCTAGGGCCTCTCTACTTCTGAAAAGGAATATTTGGCTATCCTTATGGCAGTTCAACAGTGGAGATTCTACCTCTAACATTCTGAGGCCTCTCAAAAGGGAGGTTTGGCCACGGATTCCAGCCTTGGTTGCCGTAGTTGTTCGGTCGGTACCCGTTGTTGTTGGAGTTGTTGACATAGTGGGCATCTTCTCGCGTTTCGGGGCAGTCATTCCCCGAATGGCCAGTGTTGCCACAGACTTCGCAGGTCATGCGAGCATCCATGGCTTGCACCGTTTCTTGAGCAGGGGCCTCCAGCTTCTTCATCAGGAGGTCCATCTTGGCAGCGAGCATGTCCAGAGCTTCAACTTGGTGAACTCCTCGGGTCTTCGGTTGAGTCCGGCCATCGGACCAACCTTGGTTCTCGACCATCTTCTCTATGAGGGCCTTCGCACGACTCTCCTCAAGAGAGAAGAACGAGCCTCCAGCAGCAGCATCCAGGTACTCACGGGCAGAATTTCTCAGCCCGTGATAGAAAGTTTGGATAATGAACCAACTCTGCATACCATGGTGAGGACAAGCAGAAATATAGTCCTGGAGGCGATCCCATGCCTCCGGGACTGTTTCATCTTTTAGCTGCTGGAAACTAGCTATTTTGTTCCGGAGGGCGTTGGTTTTCCCAACCGGAAAGAATTTTAGCAAGAAAGCGCTAGTGCATTTATCCCAAGTGTCTATAGCTTCACGGTTAGCATAAAACCATTGTTTCGCCTTGCCTAATAATGAGAATGGAAATAAACGAAGGCGAATGGCATCGATACTTACTCCGCGGATGGTGAAGGTGTTGCAAATCTCCAGGAAATGCTGGAGATGAGCATTGGCATCTTCATGTGAGCAAAGAATCTTGAGAGAGAGAGAGCTTCCTAGCAGAAATTTCAGAGTGTGGATGGTGCAGCAAGCAAGGAGGCGAGGGGCACCATTTATAGGCGCGCGAGGGCGCAGCCGGCCTGGTT